>BMAV01007967.1:178490-266197 GCA_019973955.1 Trichonephila inaurata madagascariensis
AGGGGATTTTTTTTTTTTTTACTTATAACGCCTCGAACTCCATTGGGGGTAGGTTTTTGAAAACACCTTCCTAAACTGATCTGTGCTCAGCAAAAGTAACGCATTGTTACAAATTTTGTGTAATGAATGCTTAAAATAATATTAATAATTTATATCTCGCGATGTGTAATACATTAATATTACTTTCTGTTGTATTTATTTTATGTTAAAATTGTAATATTCACAAGAAACGTCGTTCCTTACATTATAATGGCGATTTAATAGAAACATAGCGAAATGTTGGCAATAGAGCCATGTTGGCGTCATTTTAGGTAACCCGATTGGCAACTTGGCAATTGATTAAATGATGCATAAGTTGATACGTTGTAGAGCCATCTGGTGGGGAGCTGCAACAAAGAGGATAGCACAAAAGCCTTCTCCACAAAAATATACATATACATGTCAATTTTGATAGTGATCAGTTGAACGGTGTTAGAGGGAGAGAAGAGAGTTCGTACTTACAAACATCCATTTTAATATATACAGATAAGTTTTATTTCGAATTAATCATAATCTATCATTCTTTCTGCAGTTGATATAAAACAAAAGATCACTCAAAAAAAGACATCTTAAATAGTTAACATAATTCTAATTGAAGCTGGATAAAATTGATATCAATATTAATCGCTGAAAGAGAACTAAAAATAATTGTACTAGAGTAATTAAGGTACTTAATTGCCTTAATTAATGAAACCCAGCACAATTTTTCCCATCTTAAAGTTCAAGTCATTTCAAAGTTAGATAATGTTCTCAATCGCTTATGTTCTAGATCTAATTTAAGTTTGATCATTACTCCCGAAAATATTGAGAAAAAATTTGTTAAATGGTTTAAATGTACAGCTCTTTCGTGCAAGCGATTTATACTATTCCCTCATTGTCTAGCATCACGTGATGATTGAAACGCTAATTAAGGTATATAAGCTATTGAATGGCCTTTCGAATCATTACAACTTTTTTTTCTGATTGTAATTTCAAGATTAAATTTTTTTTTTAACTATTCAAGGGAACTGTACTTTGGATCAAATCTTTTCGTGGATACGAGAAATCAGATATTTAAAAAATAAGTATTGTTTGGATTGAATTGTATTTTTTTTTTATTATTCAAATTTTATTTTTGTAATTTTTCTTTATATTTTCATTATTATTCAAACTGTATTTTTATTATTAATATGCTTTGCATATTCATTTATATTCTATATTCAACTTATATTCAATTCTTAGTATTATTCACAATATCTATTTCAGATATATTTTCTGTATAATAAATAGTTTTATTCTGGTGGCTTTTACAAGCGTCGTTGACTATGTTTTGAGTGATGGCAACATATTGTTTGTTTTGAGTTGTTTGTGTAAAATGTTCTGTTGCTCTACTTTTTCTCGTTAGGAGAGGTTCTCGCCGCACGAAGCTGCTGGTATTGATCTAAATCTTTTTACGCTAAATTAAAGTTGTTAAAAAGCAAGAGTCATCACACACATTTTGTCCAGTGTGGCGTACAGATATGTAGCAATTCATGTTTTTCGTTTGTGGTAATCCATATGTTTATCCATTTTTGTATGAAGTAATTTATATATATTAGAATAATTATATTCTTTTGATAAGTTTAGAATTTTAAAGAAATTTGTGTATCATTTTTTTGTGAAATAGTAATTTAATCTCTGAAAATTGTTCGAGAATAAAACTTTACATCTCCAGAAGTTCGCCATATGGAGCTCGTTCTGCTGCTGTTCTGTGGGGTGACCAGACTATGAAATCCCCCCCCCCCAGTTTTTGGAATTCGTTTGCGGAAATGGAAACGTAGGAATTTTTCAGTCATAATTGCATGCCTTTGTATTTTGTGTTATTTCTTTTAAAGTGTAACAAATCAGTTGCCCTGAGGATGGGACTTAAAATCAATGAGAATAAGACCAAGTACATGCATTGCACTACATCATATTTTAACAATTCCCACTTTAAAAATCGAAGAGTAAAATTTCGAAGTTGTTGGCAGTTTCATTTATTTAGGTTCGTAAATTAACAATAGAAACGATTATACTACTGAAATCCAAAAGAGAATTACTATTTCTAATAGATGTTTTAATGGAATGCGAAAATATGTGAAATCGAATTTTATCAAAAGAAAAAAACAAAACAAAGGTTCTACTGTATAAAAGTCTTTTAAGATCAATATTAACTTGTACATGTGAAACTTGGTCCATGTCTTGAACAGTTAAGAACACAAATGAAAAGTATCCACTAAAGGAAGATTTTAAGATTTATTTTTGGAGCAATTCAGGAAAATGGAACATCTCGAAGAAGATCCAATTTCGATCTCTAGCAATCATATAAAGAATCTGTTATTGTTAACTTCACATCAAAATACAACGAATTAAATGGACAGGTTGTGTTTTGTCAGAATGAATGAAGACCGCAACACTAGAAGAGTCTTCAATATCCAACCAATTGACACACGAAGGAAGGGCAGGCCAAATCTTAGATAGATTGATGGTCTAGAAAAAGATCGCCTAGTTTTGACATATAAGAATTGGAGAACAGTAGCAGGTAGAAGGTTGACCTGGAAAAGGCTTCTTGAGAAGGTCAAGGCCCACCCTAGGCTGTCGAGCCATTAAGGAAGAAAGGAACAAATTAGTTACGCGATGTTGTTATGGATTTATTAGCTGTTCTTAGGAGCTACACTAAGCATATAAACGCCAGACATCACAATTTTAAACCACAAACAACTGGAAAGAAAAGCTTAGCTGGCGCTCCACTCCTCAAATTTCCATACCGAGCGAATGAAAGGGTTTCAACCTTAGACAGATTGGATGCACATTAATTCAGCTAAGCCATGCATAGTAAAAAGGAGTAGAATAGTCATACCGACGGTTCCAAAAGCTTTGAGGCAGTGCCGGTTTATCCGCTAGACGCGTGGGGTGAACGCTCAGGGGCTCGAAGTGTCCCAGAACGGCCCAAAAATTAGGACCTAACAAGATTTTCTGGTATAAATTTCGATTCGTCAATGCTAAGGAGGCCCGTAGATCTTCTGCGTGCAGGGCCCGAAGTGAGCTTAAACCGGCAATGCTTTGAAGTGTCCCCGAACTTCAGCCACTCTCCACTAAATTGCAGTCCTTTTTTAAGGTATCCGATTACGTTCGGAACCATGATTTTGCCAAAGCGTATAAATGGATAATATTTATGATATTTAGTGTCACTTAGATTAGAAAATGCACATAAAATTGTTTTAAGAATAGTATTACAATAAAAAATTATTTAAATATAATATTTTGACAAAAAATGAACACAGAATGACTAATTTTCAAAATTTTCTCCTTTTCTGAAAAAGGCTTCTATTATATTAATATTTTGTCTGTATATAGCTTAGACCTCTGTACAGAGGCTCAACTAGAATATTTGAAATATATAACTTA
Source organism: Trichonephila inaurata madagascariensis (assembly GCA_019973955.1). NCBI lineage: Eukaryota > Metazoa > Arthropoda > Arachnida > Araneae > Nephilidae > Trichonephila > Trichonephila inaurata. The sequence goes on from BMAV01007967.1 coordinate 181,935, forward strand.
GAAGAGGGTTTATCCATGTTTTACGACAGCAGAGGGGAGAAATTTTAAGAAAAAAACGCCGATAATTATTTCAATGGGTTGTAACTCTGAAAATAATGAGAATTTTTCACACATCATAATTGAGCCTCTGTACAGAGATCTGAGCTATATACGGGCAAAATATTAATGTAGTAGAAGCATTTTTCACAAAAGGAGAACATTTGGAATAAAGGATATTCTAAGTTAATTTTTTGCCGAAATATTGTATTTAAATAATTTTTTTTGTCAAAATGTCCTTAGAACAATTTTATACATGTATTCTAATTGAAGTGACACTAAATATCATGAAAATTATCCATTTATGCACTTTTTTAAAATCACGGTTCCGAACGTTGTCGGATACCCCTTAATCGGTTGAATCACTACTTCACTTGTTTTACCTTTCCGTAAAATAGACTTCAAATACCTGCTGAATTTTACGAATTGTTTTGTTTTACACACCACATAAGGTTTCACTAAATTTTATTCAGTACGGGGTATGACACCATCACCTTTTTAGCCATCAGGTAATGACTGACATTTTCAAAAGCAGAGAAGTTCAAGCATGTGGATTTATTTGTTTTTCTTATGTCGTGCAAAGTGGCGCCACCATAGTACTACTAAGTGGAGTAAATACTTTTATATAATTCGTATAGGATAAACCTAACCAAAAATTGTGGCAACTTTTTTTATCAGACCATAGTAATTATGTAAAAGAAAAAAAAATCAATAAAAAAAAAAGAAAGAATTGAAATATAACTAAGAATTTTGCTACTGTTTTGAAGCTATCTTATTTGCATCAAAATATTTTTTTTCGTAATTTGCTTTATTCTTGGCATATTTTTGGATTAAATTATTTTCTATTCTTGGAAACATTGGAAAGGGCATTCTTGGAAAGGAGCGGGCCGATTGGCTAGCAAAGGCTGCAACGAAGCGCAAAATTGACATTACCGTTAATATTCCTAAATCATTTTACAAGTAAGTAAGTACGTAAGTGAATATTAACGTTACACTGTTCAGCTACACGAGGGATTTTGGTGACGAATCACGTAATTTTGAACCATGTTCAAGTGACGTGGACGACACCTGAGCTGGCACCCCCTCTCCTAACTACCACACTAACGGGAGTACGTTGAGCTCTCGACAGATTTAACGTACGTCACTCCCCTACACGACGGGTATTTAGTGGTACTGGGCTCAAACTCGTGACAAGGCCAGCCACGATCCGATACCTTGACCACTCGGCTACCGCGGTCATATCATTTTACAAGAAGATTAGGAACGAAAGAATGGTAAGTCTTGGAACCGAGAATATCTCATTTCAAATAAAGTTAACTTAACAAAGAAATTTTTTCCAACTATTAATAAGAGACTGGCCTGACATCATTTTTATACTAATTACAAAATAACCCAATTTTGGTCATGGCAACTTTAAAAGCTACTTGAACAAATTTAATTTAGTTCCATTATCTTCCTGTGATTGTGATATTGGTGGCAAGAAAAATATAGAACATGCGCTCTTTCTGCGTTCCAAGTTTGAAAGGGAACGGAACATCCTAAGACTGACTTTCAAGGGATTTAATATAAATTGGCCTCCGAACCTTCAGCAACTTCTTTTCACCCAAAGTAATTTTACTGTGAATTTGTTGTAAATATTTGTTATATTCCATAACCGCAAATGATTTGTTTCCCTTCATTAATTTGTAATATGTGATTAATACTTCTTTTTGTGAGCCCCATGTGATATTTCGTGGTGCACGGGGATTTTATAATTGTTTTCAATAAAATCAATTAAAAAAAAAAAAAAAACCTGATTTCTGATACTTAAAATTGTTGCCTAAAACTACTTTTTTTGCGAAATTTATATCATAAGGTCACCAAAAGATTAATCTAACAAAGGAAACATAGTTGTATTTGATTTCCCTGTAATCGGGGGAAAAAGAAATCGGCTTGATACTAAGTCGTCTTACGTATTATTAAAGGTTAAATTCATTTTTCAAAATTCCATATGTATATGCATATACCAAGAGGTTAAGGCTATATTTTCAAAATTTTCATAGAATTGTTACAAATTTTGTTTTGTAATTTAACCGTAGAACGTCCATCGGTGCCAATTGGACACCGGAACATGTTTAATTTGTTCTACTTTCCACCTTTTTGCGGGGAATTTAAAAATTCTTCTTTACTTTTAATCATTTTTCATGGTGATTACATGGAAAAAGTTTTGTGGTACTATAAGGTTAATTAGAAATGATTTTACAACTAAATATACCTAGAACGTTCGCTGGTGTCATTTCGACACCAAGCAACTTATCATCCTAAATAGCTGTCATCCATCCTTACTTTTAGTAAAAGCGTAGCGCAGCTCTACCGTTACAATTTGTACGGCCGTACATGTAATGCATGTCTGCCTTTTTGGCATACGTAAGGTCTCCCATCGTAGATATCAGCTCAATAACGAATGGAGCTTCCCCCTGCTGAGATGCATCGTGTTGAACGGTGGCGAGATATCTACTGCCCTCTACCTGCGACGGAACCAACCGATTACTCCATTTCTTTTTTCTTTTATTTCCCCTGTTGATGCCTCACCGAGTCATTTGCACCCATACAATCCTATACAATAAATAAATGTTACAATGTTCTGTATTTACACTTAAAGTTTTTACCATAAATTTGTGACCACCCTGTATAAATATTATATTAAAATGTGAATAAATGTTAGTCACATGCTACGTACATTTATTTTTAGCAACATACTCAGTTCTGCAAAAACCTGTAAACGCGCTCTTCACTTCAAAAACGAGCTGAGGACTAATTAACAACAACCCATCTCAATGTGTAAAAATTGATTTCCACCCATAAATGAACATGAATGATACTTCCTTACTCAACACTAATTCCGCCCTTTTTACATCCGTAGCCCCACATTCTCGTAACATTTATTAACAACGACGAATCCATTTCAATTACCGAAACCATGAAGTTAATTCCAACACGAGCCAATGAACCTCAAAATAACGAGCCAATGGAAAAGCATTTGTAATTTGATTCCACCATTTCGGGCCGTCATCCCCCTCGGTGGGCTGCAGGGACATAATTGCATCTGAATAATCAATAAACACGCTGGAATCATTTCACCATAACTGTTTCTTTAAGCAACCTACGAGTACATTATCGTTAAGTCACGGGATAATGTAGCGAAATTCCCAAAACAGAAAATTGCCTGGAAGAAGAAACACGAGTTTTGAACAAAGTAAACACAGAAGCAGAAATGAAACACGAAGCACGAGGAATGAAAACGTCGATTAAGATATTAATTGTTTCGTCGGTGGAGGGTGAAATAGAAATTCAATTTCGGGAGGTTTTAGATTTCTTCTAGGAAGAACTGATTTAATTACGCTCGCCCTGAATTAGGGGAATACTGTGTTCTTCCGCGTCTTTACTCCGATCCCTTTTGTATGCCCGGAACACTTTTTAATCCGAGAAGTGTTTAAACGATACGTTCACGTTATTGGATATTTTGAAGGCTTTTCCATTTTTGCTTTATGCCTTATCAAACAGAAGTAATACTTTTTAATGGCTCATTTATTCGGTAATATATTCATAAAGGATATGTAAAAATCATCGCCATTACATTTTAAGAAATATTTGGTATGATTATCAACTTTAAATACGATGTTTAAACATGAAGCATCATTAAAATAGTAATGTATTAAGAAATTTAATTTGCACTAAAAATGTAATGAATGCACTAAATTAACATAATGCATTAAATTGCATTTAGTGCATTCATAAAATTTTCTATTGCAATCATTAAAAATTTAATGAATACACTGAAAACCTATGGCTGTTCTTTTATAACTGTATTGCAACTTTTTTTTTTTAATCATTAGATTATGTAACCAAAATTGTTTTCAGCAAGGCTTCGAACCGAAACCCCGGAAAAAACCATTATTTTGATCTGAACGAAAACCGGAACTGAACCGAAAAAAATCGGCCTATTTCGGTTTGATATATCTTCATTATATCATTTTGTTACTATAGCCAACTTATCAATATTTTCTAACTTAACGTCAACCGTATAATTATCATCATTACATGTACATTGCTTCTCAATATCTTGTTTTGATATTTATTAGTACTTTTCTATTTCGGTTTCGCATGAAACTACTTGTAGAAGACAGATTTAATACAGTTGAATGAACTAGAAGAATAGATAATTATTTAAGAAAAATAACAGTCTGAGTTATATTTTTCCGAATCTCATTATACGATCACCCACGTATGTTCTCAAAAAATGTTTATATAGATAAACCAGAATCATGAACCTGTTTATCAAATTCTATTATTATTGCATTCAATACATTATTATTGCATAAAGGGGGCAGGATGAAAATTATGATTGAAAATTGGGTCACAAATGTTGAAAGTTTGAGAAGTACTAATCTAATCAGAAAAAGAAAAAAATCACTTCTATTTGTGATAATAAAGAAAAAAATGTGTATTTGTTTACTTGAATCCCAATAGTGCTATTGTCAGTCTAGTATATTATCAATCAATGACTAACTATTAGTTTGTTTTTCTGCATTTTCTCTGCTAATAAAAATGTGTGTTATGCACGCGTGCATGAGTGAATAATTACTCATATTTTTCTTCGTATATAAGCTATATTGGAGGAAAATGGAGTATGATTAATTCTACGTTATTTGTAGAATATCAAACATGTATAATACTTTATATGATTTGATTTCGTTTCCAATTAAACCTACTCAAGACTTGTTCATTTTCAATATGATTTATTTATGTGTACCATCAATTCTTCTTTTTTCCCCTTCTACAGCTCATTATTCGATATAAGAACGAACCTCATCGAAACACAGCAGCCACTCAATTTTTTTTCTGATAAATAATTCGTTCCTATTGGACGGCGAGAAATGGATGAAATGTTTCACTCTGTACGAAATCTAATTACTCACGGAATCCACTCGATGAAGGTGATTGATTTCGGATATCCCTGTCCAATTATCACCGCGCTTTCATTTATACTTCCCTTATTCGTCCCTTACGCGTACAACATCACAGTACTCGATAAGACGAGATTCTAACCCAGGAGTCGGTAACCTATAGCACGCGTGCCACATGTGGCACGGGGCTCAATTCTTAGTGGCACTCTGCACTTCAGTACAAATTTATCCATTTTGAGTGGATGGAAGTTGATTAATTCGTAATGAACCTCTCTCTCTTATTTGACCTTATTCCTTCTGAATTATTGACATTTACGGAATTACGAAAAAATCTGAAAGATAAGTAACTATAAAGATAAAGCTACAGCTATTTCGTAAATTATTGAATGTCATCAGTGGCGCAGGGTGAGTGGGGGATCCTCGTGTCTGGATCTCCCCCCCCCAAAGCCCTGGAAATTTTTTTCGATTGATTATAATCCTATGTATATAGTAGGTAAATATTTATTATTTGTTATTAATAATTACTTTTATTAATTAATGCTAATTATTCATTCAATAATTAATTTTTTATTGTTTTTCTTCCCGAAAATCGACAAAATCAAAAGAATAGGCTGTGCGACGTATTGGAGTTTGATACGAGAATAGTGGACGTTCGATCATGGATCCCCTTTTGAAGAATTCCTGTTTGCACTACTGAATGCCATTACTGGAGAGATTTAATTGTTTGAAGAGAGAAAATTGCAAGTACTTTACATTTCGCTTTTGGTTTTACATATCGAAGGAAAAAAAAATCTTTCTCATGTGAAAAATATTTAGTCCGCAAAGAAATTGTTTAACAACTTAATGTTTGGAATCGTGTCAAAATGAAAGTCACAAATAATACCCTGATATTGTGATGCGAAATATAGCGGTGCAGGGACAAGGTTCGATTTAAAATATTTTTTTTTTATTTAACTGTATTGAAGGGGAAAAACTTATATTTTATGTTATTTATTTCTTATTTAATTAAATATGTTTAAAAATGCAAAATATAAGTACAATTTTAATTCTTTTTATATTTGTAGAAGAAATAGTTGTATTTTATGCTGTTTATTTTTATGTTAAGAAATATCTTAATATATCAATAGGAGAATCGCATTGTTTCAAAACTGTCCTACTGTGTGGCTCGCAGAATCATTTTGGTAGATTGGTTTGGCACGCCACAGCTAAAAAAAAAAAGGTTGCCGACCTCTATTCTAATCCATGATCTCCAGTTATGAACCAATTGCTTCACTACGTGACACTAATACTTGTATTTTGAATAAACCAATATCTATGAGATAAAAATAATTTAATATGTTATTTATTTGTTTGCTTGTATGACTCAACTTTTGACCTTTACGTATTCATCATGAATACTAGAGAGCGAGAAAAGATTTAAAAAAAAACGTTTTATAATTTAAAAAACCGTATTAAAAATTTCTTAATTTTAGAATTTTGAAATTTTTCAGAATACTACTTTATGTGACTGAAAATTTGTCCGTAAGTTTGGTTTTATTTATTAATATCGCACTGTGAAGCAATTCAAGGACTGATGGCAAGTGACTTAATAATTTCGAACCGCGTTCACGTAGCCAGGATGACATCTGATTTGAAACTCGATTCTCCAAACTTCCATTCGTTGTGAATGTAAAGATTTTGAGTCACAACAGATTTTTTGTTCATCAGCCCTTCTACGCGATGGGTCTTCAGCTGCGAAAGGACTCAAATTCTTGACTTAAGACGCTGGCCGCAACGTTTACGCATTACTACGGCTACAAAATATGATTGACGGAAATAGATGATGATATAATGATGGAAAACGATATATATACCCCCAAAATTATTTCTATAAGTAGAAGTACACTCTATTTCTTCCTGAACTATCCAATATTTTGAAAACTGATTTTCGTTACATGTGAATCATCTTCCAGGGTTCAAAAATCAAATATAATTTCATGTATAATCTTAGAAATGAGTAATAATGAAAGTATATTTCACGCAGGGTGTAGAAATCAATTACATTTAATTTCTATGAGTAATGTACTCCAAAAGAAAAATTAATTTTCTTACGATGGATGAATAAATCAAAAACAAAAACTGAGGCTCGGGATTTTTAAAATTCGTTTTTATTCATAAAATCCCCGCCCCCCCCCCAAAAAAAGAGAAAACATTAATAAATAATAAAAAAAAAACATTTTAAAAATTGTAAGATTAATGGAAAATTAAAAATTTTTGTAGAAATCATAATGTATTTACAAGATAATGTCGAACTAAAAAAAGAAATTGATAGTCCAATTACTTTCCTGGAATTTTAATAGAATTTTGAAATACATTGCTGACCATTCAAATTGCAGCATCAGGAAGGAATTAATGCCTAGTGGTTGTTCACTATCGTCCAGGCCCAGGCCTTCCAAACGCCCTCCACCAACAAAATAATGCAAGACGACATGCTGATGGTCGTGTTTTGGCCTTCCTCGATGCACAGGGTATTCGATTATTTCCCTAGCCTGCACGATCACCAGATCTTTTACCTATTGAAAACATCTAGCTTTAGGGTGATGAGAGAATGATCCATGATCTCTCTCCAGCTCATACGGTTGATGAAGTGTGGCACAGACTTGAAGCAGCATGAACTGAGTTGCCCCTTTCTGTCATCCAAGCCGAATTCGACACTTTGCCTAAGCGGGTAATGGCCCTTTAAATTCACCCCCGGGGGGGGGGGGGCCGGCGGCAGCTGTTTCTGCTAATTCTGCATACCAGTAAGCTACAAACTGCTTGGGAATTTAATCATTTTGTCTTCGTGTCATACTGTTTACATGCAATAAATATCTTTTTAATTCCTACTATTAGCTCACACTCTATACTTATTTATTTATTTATCTTGGTGGAATTTTCAATTGTTAATAAAATACACTTTAAGGCGCTTAATTGTGCTGAAATTTTATATACATGATTACTTTGGATGACAATACAAAAAAATTTAATTATAATTAATAAAAATCAATTGATTAAAACTAATTATTTAAAGAATTACAAATACATCCTCGTTGGCATCATTTTTGGCGACTTGTGTCAAAACTTGTGAAAAGGTTTTTTTCTCACTTTCTAAAGCATTCAGTTGAATTGAAATTTTATAGACACGATTGTTTTGGATGATAATACCTTAATGATAATTAATAAAAATTAATTACCACTTAATGCTGTGATTCTGTCGTATGTATATACATATTTATATTAGTTGTAACTATTTAATAAAAAGTAGCTAAAAAATAAGATTTTTCTTATTTGATCTAAGTAGGAATTGACTTATTTTTTTTATATTACTTGTTTGTATTTGCTTTTCTTCATGATGTTGCAATTTTAATGGCTAGCAGTGTAATATAATACGTGTCAGTTTACTTCAAATTTTCGATCATTCAATGAAGTATTAGGTATTATATAATCAAAGAAAATCACTAACAGCATTATAAGAGAATTGTACATACTTTTGAGCTCGGCCAGTATTACCAAATGTGTTTATTAATTGGTATACGTATACAATCATATATATTTAAATGATCTGAATTTAAAACAATCCATAGTTACGTCACATACTGGAAAATCTGCCATTTTAACTGTTACTGTTATTCATTTACAAGCTACCCGAGAGATTAAAATTGCATTAATTTGAGAAAAAAAAGTAAATTTTCTATCCTAACAGACTTGACTTGAAATGCACGCAATCGTTTCAATTAATGAACTCCTATTCATATCGGGAGGATTCAATAAAGTTATCGATTGAGCGAAAGGAACACGCGAAACGCATTGCTAATTACATGGAGAGCATAAATAAGTGTGTGGGGATAATTGGCCATCGACATTCGTATCCGAAATCAATCAGCTTCATCGAGTGGATTCGGAGAGTAATTAGACGTCGCACAGTGTGAAACTTTTCATCCATTACTTCCCACCCTACAAAGACGGATTCATTATGTTTATCACAATGCTTGATGCGATTTGATGGGGCCAGTTTTTATGTCAGGTAGAGAGAGAGGAAATAAAACATCCTCAGATTTCGATTGAAAATATAAATTAATAAATTCTAATTGAACTTGAAGTAGTAGTTATAGTACAGGGCTGGCGAACCTTTATGGATTTGCGTGCCATTTTTTTTGAACAAATATTTAAAGAGGTATAGATGTGCCATCAAATAATTTTGACGTGTGATTATTGGGAAAATAATAAAACTATAGATAAATACTAACAACTCAAAAATCTTCATTTATTACAAAAAAAATACATTTTTGCAATGTACTGTAGTAAATGTTTTCGTTATACATGTAATTCAAATTTAAGTTACATTAGAGTGATTTCTGTTATTACAGATTAGATGACAAATAACTCTTTTGGATTGCACGAGAATAACGAATGAGTATGTCCGTCACCCCACGCACCACAACCGATCACTCGCTTTTTTTTCCATGCTTCATAATGAACTTTGTTATTTTGAACTAAAATGCAAACCGTTGGGATCGGTGGCGTGCCCAGAATATTGTGTCACGAGCCAATAATGGCACGCGTACCCTTGGTTTGCCATCCCTGTTATTGTATATGTGATGCAGTGGCACACACAAGATGGGGGGGGGGGCCCCGGGGGCCGGACCCCTCCCCATAGCCCTTGATTTGTTTTGATTGGTTATAATCCTATGTATATATTACGTAAAATTTAATTATGTATTTGTTATTAATAATTAATTTTATTAATGCTAATTAATTCAATAATTAATTTAGAATTGTTTTTGTTCCCGAAAATCGACAAAATCAAAAGAATATGTTGGGCGGCGTATAGGAGCATGATACCAAAATGGTGACTTTCAACCCTGGACCCTCCCCACCCCACCTTGAAAATTTTTTATTTGCGCTACTGATGTGATGTTAATTAAGTTACATGAAATTAGATAAACAACATGTGTTGTCCTATACATTTCTGATTCTTTCGGCCAGTTTCATTCAAGGCAACTTTGTGCCAGTCCACTCGTTTCCTTTCCTGTCACTGCACCTCAAGTATGAAGAACGGAGATAATTAATTCCTTTTACATGCGGGCACAAGTTGACTGAAATGTGTCCGCCGTAATAACAAAGTGAGTGTCCCACTCATTGCAACAATGGGTATGAAGAAGCAATAAAAGCACATTCTCCGTTTCCAATACACAAATATCCGCGTGTAAAAGTCAACTAATGGGGAGAAGAATGTGATTTTTGAATACTTGAAGGAGTGACATAGCAGAGAGAGTTCAAGCTGATGACGTAAGAAGGGAGACCGGTGATTTCTATTCAAAACTAGCTCTCGACTATCAGACAGGCTAAACGGCCAATCAATCTTATTTTTAAAAAAATTCTTCAGGAAAGGTATATATTTTTATTTAAATTGTTTGGAAGTGATATGGTTTCTCTTTCGAAAAAGTACCTCGTAAGTAACAGCTTAATTTATTTTTCGATTTATTGATTATTTTATTAATGTCACACTTTGAAACAATGATAAAAGATAACCTAGTAGTTTTCAAGGTGAAATGACGAAGATAACATCAGAGCTTGGAACTTAAACTCGAAATTCTTAAGGTATCCGACTACGTTCAGAACCGCGATTTTGCAAAAACGTATAAATGGATAATATTTATGATATTCAACGTCACTTAGATTAGAAAATGTATATAAAATTGTTTTAAGAATATTATTACAAATAAATAAATAAATAAAAAATAAACATTTAAGCACAATGTTTTGACAAAAAAATGAACATAGAATGACCCATTTTCTACTTCTTTGAAAAAAGCTTCTATTATAATAATATTTTGCCTGTATATAGCTCAGACCTCTGTACAGAGGCTCAACTAGAATTTTTGAAATATATAAATTAGAAGTGGATTTATCCATGTTTTACGACACAACACAGGGGAGAAATTTTAAGAAAAAAAAACGCCGATAATTATTTCAATTGGTTGTAACTCTGAACATAATGTGGATTTTTTTTAAAGAAAGTAGTTCAGACTCTCTGGAGAAGTCTTTATATAAGCAAAATATTATTATTTTAAGTTTTTTTTGAAAAAGGAGAACATTTTTAAAAAAGGTTATTCTAAGTTAATTTTTTGCCGAAATATTGTATTTAATTTTTTTTTTTTTTCAAAATGGCCTTAAAACAATTTTATACATGTATTCTAATCTAAGTGACACTAAATATCATGAAAACTATCCATTTATGTGCTTTTTTAAAATCACGGTTCCGAACGTAATCGGATACCTTAATATGTATAAACCAGTTTATTCGGTGGGTAAAAGAAATATTGCTTAGGAAGCAGCAAAAATATTTGATATTGTAGACTGCGTCTCAAAATAAAGACATTTCAAACCAATTGTGAGATTTGTTTTAAACAATATTTTATAGTAAAAGGAAGAACACTATTTTATATGGTTTCTCAAATAACAAGGAATGTAGAATGAAACCTTATACTACGCATTCAACGAAAAGCAGAAATATAATTTATGTGATGCGATTTCACAAAAACAGAAATTTTATATCTGGTGTATTTCTCTTTTTTTAGGATATTAACTGAAGTATTCTGTTTTTTCTTGGAAGTTTACGGCAATTTAGTGGAACTTTCACTGCAATATAAATTCAATAAGCTGATGTTTCATTAAATCACGTGTTTATTTTTCTTTAGACGTAATGATAAATATACAAGAAAAATAAAGATAGCGATACTATAAAATATTTTTTTCGCATGTGTAGTTAAGTTTCTGAAGTACTTATCATGAAGTATGTTCAGATGGTTTTACGTTTGTTTTGAAGCAAAATTTGAATTGAAAATAAAGCTATTTCAAAGGGTATTGATAGTTTATTGCAGTTAAAAAAACATTTAACCCAAAGAAAACTGAAAAGGAAGCCAAATTAAAAGAGTTGTTATGAAAAATTACAATAAAAACGAATTGGAATGTAACTTAACAGATTATGAGTCTTTTTTTTTAATTTTAAATATATTTACATTTAAACTAAGCTACTGTAGGAATTAAAAGAAAGAAATGACACTGCGATACTTTTTCAGCTACCTTTAATGTAATTCGTGAAGATCAATGTATTATTGTCATGAAAATATTTTGAAAATTATATTGATTACTGATTAAAGCAGAAATAAATGACACAAACACATGTAATCACACATGTTCGCTTTCTAATATATGAAAAAAACTTTAGCTAAATACAATAAAAAATTATGAAATATAAAGTTGTGACGAAACTAAATTTTCCTTTGTAACAACACAAATATATTGTAAAACTTGATATAAAAAATTATTTTACTTCGATAGACCTTTTTAGATTTGTAAATACATGGTAATGGTAAAGAACTCATGGCCAGTGTGTCTTGAGTTCAAGCCTTAGTTCCACTAAAGTCATTTAGAGGGGCCGATGCACGTTAAATCTGAAGATGCACAGAATAATCCTGTTGTTGTGGTGTTGTAGTTTGGTGAGGAAGTACTAGCTCAGGTGCCGTCCTCGTCACCTAACTATGGTTCTAAATTGAATTGTATGTCTCCAATAACCCTTGTGCTGCTTAATAGTGCGAATGTTAATAAATAATGGGTCTCGCCGCTTGGCGTTGCTTGGCCAATTTTGGCGGTTTCTGAATCAAAAGAAAAATGTATCTTGAGAGTTAAAATCCAATTGAGAGACGTGCAGAGGCGTCCTATTATTCAACATGCGGTACATCGGTAGAAATATATCTAGAAGTTCATGACTCTAATCGTATATCGTAGCAGTATTAGTGATGTAATTTTAGTTCCATATTTCTTTGCAATGTTTTGAATGTGATGATAATGGTACTACCCCAGCACCCTAGACAAAGAGTCGTGCCATATAGCCGCATCTTCTTCAAGGCGTACTATAGATAAGACACACCTGTTTCAACGGCTGTCCATTTTTTCTTTTTTCTTTCCAACTAATACGTGGTCATGCTAAACATGCGTGGGCAAGATGACCAGCTATTGTGAAGAGTAAATGACAAAAATCGCATTCTAGATATCAGAGTGACATTTTAATTTATGGTCCGTCCATATGATTTTCGACACCTGGCGATAAGATAGTTGTGGTCTGGCGGTACTTCGTCGCAAATGAAGCAATGGTGGTTTGAACCAGGTCTTATTTTCCCGAGTTTAGTTCCGTGTTCTTTCTTTCCAATGTAAAATTGAAGTGGCATGGATTGGAAAGTGACTCGAGATTGCATCGAGATTTCAGAGAACTCTGATCTACAACTTTGAAAGATAGACATTAAGACAGGGAGATCCAGTTCTAGACAGTTGAGAAAGATCCCAGCACACGGCGATACAAAGTAAGTATCTGATAGTTAGATATGTAAATTTTCTTACTTGTGGATACATTAATTATATGTATCAATTTACAGTTAAAATTTGTAAATATAAAGTAATTTTGCCAAAGCTGTGTGATCTATAAACAACCTCTGACAATACAGTTCGGTGAATGTAGTCAGAACGGCTGATCTGGCAACAGTGTCGAAAAACAAACGCTGCACATCCTTAGCAGCAGGTGTTGACCATCTGCCTCCACCGTTGTTCAGTTGAGACTCGTTTATGTTCCGTATAAGACTTGTTTTATAAAGGGCTTGTTTTGTACGTTGGTTCTTAACTGACAACAGGAAAATGAACGAACCAAAGATCAATTTCAATTTTCGTTTTAAGCTTGGAAAGACAATGAAATGTTTATGAAAATAAAACTTTATCCATGAAATGTGTGTACAAGTGGTTCGCCCGTTTTCAATAAGGCCAGGACAGTTTTTCTGACAAACCCCGTAGGGAAGAACGTCGACCTCCGCCAGAGACGAAAACATTAAGAAAGTGAGTTTCCCCGTTTTTGGTAGTCAAGGCATTATCCACAAAGAATTTCTACCTGGTAAAACGACGATGAATGTTGCAAAGTACATTGAAGTTTTGGTCTGTTTCATGAAGCCTTTACACCGGGTACGACCGCAGTACGCACAACATGGTTCATGGGTTTTTTTGTACACAACAATGCTCGCTCTCACACATCCAATATCGTAAAACAGTTCACCGCAATAAACGGGGTGGAGCAAATCGGACATCTTCCATACTCGCCAGATCTCAATCCTTCAGATTTCTTCATATTCCCATGACTCAAACTCGCTTTTGAAAGGAAAGAGGTTTGACGATATTCCTAACATCCAACGAAACCTGACGAGGCTTTTGAACTCCATCCCAGACGATCCACAGGACATTTATAGCAGATCTCAGTGGTGCATAGTTATGTGAGGTGACTATTTCAAAAGGACAGTAAGATAACTTCTCTAAGTGGTCTGCACATAAATCCTGCCATTCTGGAGATGCTTCGAAAATGCACCGCACGCATTTTTTTTTACCTTCAAGTAAGATTCTCAAAAGCGGTTGAGCCGTATTTTTAAAAATACGCTTTTGGAAATCTTACTTGAAGGCAAAAAAAAAAACATCTCTAGAATGGCAGGATTTTACGTGCAGACCGCTTGGAGGGTTAATATTTCATTTACGTTAATGTTACAGGACTATTCACTGAACTTTATTGACAGAGGTTGTATAGCTCACAACCCAGAAAAAAGTAAACCTGGGGTATGTACATTACAGTACATTGCATGGGCTTCCATACAATAATGCAGTATGAAGTACAAGTTATTTCATTTCGACTCAAATAATCAGTATATCTTTGAACTTCTCAGTATAAATCAGTATTAACAAAGTATCGCAACGCATAGTTTTGGAACTAAAGTAACAAATGTTTGAAATACAGTTTAACTTTCTGTATTTCATCCATAATAGAATTACTTCTTAATTATGCTTCGAAAATGAGTTCAAATGAAGTGGAAAGTTATTAAATTTAATTAATACTCGTCCTTCTGTGAATGAAATGACTGGAAAGGATTCAATTGGTTAATGATTTTAACGAAATTAGTTATTCGCATAATTGAGTTAGATAAATATAATTGTTGATAGTAAATCAATTTCCTAGAATTTAATGGTTAGTAAATTTCATTGGATGAATAATTTAGAAAACTCTTTTAAATAAAGATGATTGGATATAAATAATCAATAAGTGCAGACTTAATTCAAAGCAAGTAATATAGTCAATTGTTATAATGAACGTTGAAAATATTCTAAACAGCATTGGGGAAATATATTTTAAAGATATCTGAATTGTGCTTATACTTTCTATTGCATAATTTGTGTTAGATTTATGAAGATATAATAGCTACCAAAGTGTAAATGAGAATTTTCATTCAATCAATTTTAAGCTAAGAATCAGTTGAATTTTACAAATCCCCGGTTTTTCTATATTGGACTTGCAAACGTTAAATTTATATAATTTGTTCAAATTCCTTTCAAAATTTTATTTTTAAATAAATTTAATTCAAAAATTTTTATGCACATCACTTAGTATTCGTATCACTTCATAATATTCTGTCTTTCAAGAATGAAAAAAAGAATTTTAACATTTCAGGATTCTATAGCCTTTATAAGAAAATATTAACGGTTAGTGACGCTGACTGCGGGACCGAGGGACTGGGTTTGAATTCTGGAGAAGGCATGGATGCTTACAAATGCATAGGGAAGGGGAGTACTCTAAAGGTTAAGCGAATAGAAAGTTCTCTTGAGAGTCTGATGGTAGGCGAAGAAGGGTGGTAGATTCTTGGGTTGTTGTCCCTCAAAATTGGGGCAGGTACGAAGCCAAAACTTACTGCCTCTTGCACAGTACCTTTTCTTACAGTGTTTGGATAAGTTTCTGCTGTTCCTAACTCTCACCACCGTAAGTGTTAGAATGTGCCGGAAAGCTAGTGGACTGCGTCACCGGGTTCTATTCAAGGCAGCGATGTGGGGTTTGCTGCTAATGTCGGGGGACCGTGGTAGCCGAGTGGTCAATTTATCGAATCATGGTTGGTCTTATCACGAGTTAGAGCCCAGTACCACTAAAGACCCGCCGTGTAGGGCAGCGATGCACGTTAAACCTGTCGATAGCTCAAACGTCCTCCCGTTGGTGTGGTGTGGTAGTTGGGACAGGGGGAGCCAACTCAGGTGTCGTCCACGTCACTTGACCTTGGTTCAAAACTACGTGGTCCGTCGCCAAAAGCCCTCATGCAGCTGAACAGAGCGACGTTACTATTCACTCACTCGCTAAAGTCGGGGATGCTCCTGATGAAAGCGCCGTTAAAGAAAGCTGAGAAATGTTGGGGCGCAGGTGCTGGTGATGCTGTTAGAGAGACTGTTGGAATTCAGAAGCAATCTCTCTGTGTCAGTGTTGGCGTCTCTGCTTTTTCCCTAGCGATTCAAGAGTCTTTAAAGGTGGAATACGTCACGCCCACGAAAGTGACACGTGATGCAGAATCACTTCAGTTTGGGCGTATTCGGGAAAACCATTCTACTATTGGTCCAAGGCCCCCTTCACGCGGTGTGCTTTGAAGCCGGCGGCAGGCGTGGGAACTGCGCTGGCTACCTTAATGTCGGTGAAATTGAGGGTGGTCAGGGGTTGACTTCCCTTACGACATCAGGGCAGGGGTCTCCAGGCTGGGCTACTTTCCCACGCGAAACTGCTTGACAATTGAGACGTCACTCGTTCCCAACGGGAAAGGAGTCCTTTGGTGAAGACCTCCACAAATGCACCAAGGGATGGACATATTTACAAGGCCAACACTTTTATTATGATTACCAAAGCGCTATCTAAATTCAAACCAAGATTGCGGAGCTGTCAGACTAGTTACCAACTTAAAAAATTATAAGAATTGATCAAATACTCATCTAAAATTATGAATATTCAGCAATATTACTCTTCCTTAATTGATACATCTTATCCTTTTTCTTGAACTCCTTTAGCTTCAATTAATATATGGCTTCAGCATAACACCAATAACCAAACTATATCTCTAACATAACATAACAAGACATATGCTAAGAGACATATGCTCTTAAGACATATGCTAATTTGACCGGGGCCCACGGTCTCACCTTCAGTGGGGGCCTCGTTTCGTTCTCTCGACTTTGTCTTAATAAGATTATGTGATCCGAATAATTTTAATGATCAAATGTTATCCCCGTACATATTCCCCGAAAAAAGGGAATTTTAAACTACATGTCAAGTGGTCAAGTTATTATGTGATGACCGTTGTCTATGTCTAGACCTAGGCTTAATACCATAAGCAATCTGTCAACTCATTTAGTCGAAATGAAGTTATCTGTCGATCCGGTTTGTGCCAAGGATTTTGAGATTGTAAAATGTGCACCTGAATGAGTCTTCAGACTTCCCTGCCCCCTTCATTTCACTTTAAACAGCAACTCGCATTAACATAAATCGCGATCCCTTTACAGAAATCGGTTTATAATCATACTACGGTTAAAATGAATTTTTCCTAGACGATTAGTAAGAATCACGAATAGAGCCCATTACAATGTGACAACCCAAAATTCTCAAAAGAACTTCATGTGTATATTGGAAGGAAGGTACTTCATCATTTCTCCTTGTTGTTCGATCAGGCTCGAAATTGTAGGAAGAACACATGAATTTTTCAACAGGAACGGGGTCCAGGGTTGAAAATCCACCATTCTCGTATCATGCTCCCATACACCACCCAACATATTCTTTTGATTTTATCGATTTTCAGGAACAAAAAACGGTGAATAATTAGTTATTGAAAACAAAAAAAATATTAGCATTAATTAATAACTTAATTATTAATAACAAATACTTCATTAAATTTTACGTACTATATACATAGGGTTATAACCAATAAAAAAAATTCAGGGCTTTGGGGGAAGAATTCAAACCCTATGACCCCCCCTCCTCTTGTGAGTGCCCCTGCTCAGAACGGCCTCATTTTAGATTAGCAGAAATACATAATTTTAAACGTACGATAAAAAAAGTAAAATAGTATAGTACAACTAAAGTAATATGTAAAAGAAAAAATATTAGTAATAATAATCAAATAAGTACCAGTAGGGGGGTTTCATGTAAAATATACCAGTACTAATGCACACATTATAAAGTAAAAAGTTCGTCAAACCAATATGAAAATTTGGTTTTAGTATTAAGTCTTAATAAGCATAAAATATAAACAAAATGAAAAAGGCAATTCTTAAACTGCATAAAGAGTAAAGAACTCTTTATAAAATAGAGGAAGCAAATAGATAAAATGAGAAGTAAATGCTTAAAGAATAAAGAGTAAACGAGAGCAACATAAAGAGCCCAAGATGTTTACTTTCCTTCACAAAGTTTTAAAAATGTATTATGAATTAAGAAGTACATTTATGTTTTTTGTAAACATCCTTTTGTGTGCGGACCCGAACAGATTTGTACGTTCCTGCCTCCATTTAAACTCGATAAAAAGGACTTTCGCCCGCCCATTCTAATACATAAACATTGTCTTTATCTCTCACAATGGATTTATTCCGCCAAAACTATTGTAATTCTGTCCGAACAATGCGCTTTTCCTGAGGGAATTTTTTTCCCGGAAAAAGAGGTCCTCGTTCGATTTTTCAAAAACTTTTTCCGGGAAAACGACTCGAACAAATGGCGCATTTAATGCAAACACTCGATCCCGTTCCTTCTCTTCCCTTTTTATTGCGTCTTCTGCGAAAAAGTTTTTTATTGACTTTGCACCCGTCGTCGCTTGTAGGGAAGAGGGGGAATTAGGAATAGGGGTGGACGGGGGTCATAAAAACGATTGCTAACTGATCGTCATCCTGTTTGTTGGATGGCATACACAGAAGGAAACAATTGCTCGGATCGAAAATACTTCTAAGGAAGGAGGGGAAAAAAACAAACTTTGAGACGAAATCATGGGAAACTTTTAAAATGGAATATTTTTTTTTTATAGATGTGCCAATTGTTTGAAGCGAAACGGAAAAATACCATTATCTTTTTTCATGATAGTTCTCACAAAATTGCCTAAGATAAATGATAAAAATATAAGTCAATACAAGGGATGGATGTTCACATGGAGGCGTGTCAGATCATTCGAATAATTATAACATTGCTTCAAAAACCATTTTTAAATTTTGGACTCCACTTGCAATTAAATGGATGAAATTTACAACCCTTAGTGTGCAAGATAAACTTTGTTTAAGTCTTGCACTTCTGTACAACATACAATTTGTTACATATTTGTCCCAATTATAAAAGTTAGATAATCTCGTATCCTAACACACACAAATTTATGGATTACGTATTCACACACAGATTAGTTTATTAAGTTATGTTTATTTTCTTTTTTCCTTTATAAATTTACATTTTAAATTTCATAGGTAACTTAATTTTTATCATTGCTCGTGACCCACCACACTAAGAATCTTAAGATCTTTATTATAATAATATCTCTTATTTGATCTTACTAAGTTTTTTTTTTTTATAATAATAATAAATATTGAGATTAAAATGAAACAGTGAGGGAAAAAAAAAGAACCTAAAATGCAGGGTGTCGGTTTTTTGTGACGGTGTGCGCGCGCATTGTAAAAATTTACTCTCACCATTTTTCCCCAGCAAAAAGAAATATAACTTCAAAAAATGAATTCAGTGAGACCCCGCTTAACGCTGTTTCGGTTTAACGCTCTTTTATTTGAATTGTGGGGTTCCCCGAAATTACACGCAGCGTTTGGCTTCTCGATATCCGAAGCAGTTTACCTGTGTTGCTTCTTTCCTGCGGTATTATACGAACGTATTTTTATCGTTTCAAACATTTGTTGACGTTATTGTAAGTATACATTTATATAAAATAACGATTGCTGTGTGTATTGTGATAAATATTATGATTTTTGGGTGATAATAAAAAATACGAAAATAAAGCAACAAGAAAAAAAAAAAGCCTTTCCTTAAAACTAAAAGGCAAGTAATTAGAGGATTAGATACTGGCGAACGTCAATCCCAAATTGAGGCTGCACTGAATTTGGCAACTTCAACAATAAGGACCATTCTTAAGAATAAGGAAAAAATAGTCAGCGGCAACTGCAATTACGACAAGCTCTGCAACTAGACCCCTTCTAGAAATAATACAATAGAGGAAATGGAAAAACGACTTTCTATATGGATTGACGACGAAATTGAACGCAATATCCCATTAAGCCAATCTACCTTCTTGATAAAAAGGCAGAAAAATGGAAATACAGAAGAGACTGAATGATCTGAAGTGTAAACATACTGACTTAGAACTTTATTTATTCCTATATGTATATTCATTTATTATATTTCTATATTTGTAAGAAATAAACTTTTGTTTTATTGTTATAAAAAACATAAGTAATAAATTTAATGGTAAAATACCTGAACAATTTTCTACCCATCTTTCCCTAACCCCATTGTTTACATGATGAAATAACTTCGTTTAACGCTGTTTCATATTACGCTCTACTTTGATGGAACTTATACCCCGCTTTAAGCGGGGTCTTACTGTATTTTTAACACGGTTTTATTAGCTTCAACTGTATGTAACGGAATCTTTGAACTCGATTTTTACCCACTTTAAAAGGTCAGAATAATTCAAAATTTTGAACATTTGTCAAGGACCGATGGAAATATAATAATTTTATAATTTTTTTTCCATTGCCCTTATTAGGATCATCAAGATTAACGATTTCCAGATTTAGAGACTAATTCCAGATCCCATTTCCAAATTTGATGAATAAAAGATTAAGTTACAACAGTAAAAGCAAAAACATACGTCAGTTATTTCTTACCATAATATAAACAATAGTCTAGTTTTTCTGAAAAGTGGAAATAAAAAAAAAAGATTCGTGAATGGGAAAAAACAGGTCGCATTGATGCACTGATAGGATGCCAATGGGTAATCCAGATTCTAAAACATGACGCATTTCAGATTAATTCATCAATGGATAAATGATACTTAAAAAAACTAAAAATACATGCTTTTACAGCTAATCGAACTAAAAAGTAAAAAATAATTCCTAATATAAGAATAAAATGATTAACGAGAAAATGAATGTCATTGAGGTAAGAGCGTGGGGTACTTCGAACAACATTTTACACTAACTCTGCATATTAGAATAGAATTAGTAAGAAATCATAACAAAGTTTATATCGAACACCCCATGCTTTTATCACATTGACATTAATTTTCTCGTTAATTATATTTTATTCTTATATTAAAAATTAGTTTTGATTCTTTTAGCCCGATTAACTATAAAAAAACATGTTTTTTTTAACTATAATTTATTTTCCATCTATCTTGAATATAACTGAATATTCAGCACAAGGTTAATCCGAAATAAATGGTCTAAAATAAACCCAGAAATATGCTCCTAAATGCATCAAAGTAAAGAAAAAACGCAATTGTTTTCGTCCGCTGGATACTTTATATGACAGGGCATCTCTAATCCCTCCCTAACTTCCGCAAATCCACTGCTCTTTTTATTCACACCGCCACTTTTTCGTGACCTTTTCGCAGACGACATTTCGCTCTCTTAATCCACCCCTGACGAGGAGAGGGGAGGGTTACTTCCG
This sequence comes from Trichonephila inaurata madagascariensis, assembly GCA_019973955.1. Taxonomy (NCBI): domain Eukaryota; kingdom Metazoa; phylum Arthropoda; class Arachnida; order Araneae; family Nephilidae; genus Trichonephila; species Trichonephila inaurata. Next base: position 203,469 of record BMAV01007967.1, read on the forward strand.
TCAGATCGTCTGCCAACCCTACGTTAGGAGGATCTAACGAAGTTCGCACTTGACTGGATTCCGGGGTGATCGACGTGTCAAACGGGATCTGGTAATTGCTCGACCACCCTTCGGGTCCACCCCTTCCTAATTCAGAACAACCCTCTCAGGCTAGGGGTTAAGGAGAAGGATGGAAGTAGATTTGTTTAGAATCTTTTTCCCCTTTGTCATGGATTATGTTATTTAACAATTTGTTTTCGGGGTTGATGCATCGATAGGGTTGAAGTTATGTAGTTTTTTGTGTGTTAAGATATTAATAGAAAGGGAATTATGAATGGATTGAAACATTCGAAATTGGAAGAAAAATTGTTACACACCTGTTTTTAACTCCTTAAGGTACTTCCCTAAAATCATGATTCTTTAAAAAAATTGACAACTTATTTTTATCGTTTTATTTTATTAGCCATCTTAACAGCTTTATAAAAAATAGCAAGAGTTCTGTATTTTCCATTCACTAGAACAAAAGCTACAAGTGTTTAGTAAAAGCAGATGCCACATAACTTTACATGTCAGACTTTAAAAACGTTTTACTCGAAATGTGTTTTTTAAAAGCTCAAACGGGGACAGCGATTGCTCAAAAAGTTTTAAGAAAAGTCAACTGAAATTTTTTGTGTTTGTTTTGTGTAATGGTAGATGTGTTTTAAACTTCAGATTTATGAATCATTGATTTATTAAAAAAAATTATTAAAATGTCTTTTAACTGAATGTAATCATTGTTTTTTTTAAAGTAATTTCATATAATAAATAAGAAAGTTTTTTGTAAACTCCAGTTTTTTTGCAAAAGTTAAAATATTCGTGTGTTTTATCCTGAAAGTCATTTCAAAAACGAATATCAAAGTAACATATTAAAATTGAAAAATTGAGAATTTGTTCATTAACTATTTGTACAGAGCGGTCTCCGATTATGTAATTTTTTGTTAATTTTCACCCATTTCTTCCCATTTTAGTAGTAATAATTAATAATAGTTTATTTTTTTCTCTTCTTAATTTTGGCTTTTTTTTTTCTTAAAATGTGCTAAATAAATCTAAAAACCACCATATCTCTATTTAAAAAAAAAGTTATTGCACGTAGTCGGATACCTTTAGTGGTCATTTTATTTCAAAATGTTCCAAAAAAAAAAAAAAAAGGCACAGTTTTTGTTGCATCTAAATAAGCGTAATATTTAGAAGAATGCGAAAATGGGAGAATTTTAGTTTAATTTTCAATTTTAAAGTTAACACACTATTTTTAATTTTATAATTGTGGAACATAAAAACCCCTAAATGTTTTCTTTTTATGAGTACACTCTGGAGAAGCTAAGAAGAATGTTTCATATATCTTAAAAGAATGTCTCCCATACTGACAAGAAAAGTTAATTTTCCTACCACTTTTTCAAACGGTTGAAGGTTTTGCGCATGTGTATGCATCCCCAGTTTGAAGCATAGTGTAATACTAAGTCGTACACTACAGTGGGGACAGAGATAATATAGACTTTTTTTTGGAATATATTTTCTTATTTACATTTCTGCTCAACCAACTGTTACACATTGCCTTTCTAATCCCTATTATTTATCGAATATTTTCAAGAATCTAATTTCCTGCTTTCAGTAAAAATTTTAATCTTCACCACAAAGAAAATCCCGGATGAGAAATATTTCAGTTTTATGGAGAAACTGCATCTCTTAAAAACACTAGGACTAACAATCTCTCTATGAGAAATAAAAATATGGAAAATCAAAGATAGAAGGAAGAAAATATTCGTGAACGTACAGCGTACGGGCAAACCAGTTTGGCCCAACTTTTGTTAGCCCGTACCGTGTACAGAGAAAACAATTAGAGGGGTAACTTCACCCCTAAAATGTTTAAAATAACCAAAATTGCGAAAAAAAAATATTTTCTTTGTCCTTTGTGAGGAAAAAATAATAAATCACAATATTTAATACTGCATATTTGGTGCCAAAATACCTTTCATAAAACCTTTTAACAGACTGTATTAAAAGTGGTAAGGAAGTTGAAATAATTGATATATATATATATATATACACAAATATGTATATATACATAAATATATATATATATATATATATACAAATATATAATATATATATATAATATATAATATACAAATATATATATATATATATATATATATATACAAATATATATATATATATATATATATATATATATATATATATATAGTATGATATCAGTTTTTATAATAGCAAGCAAATGAAGTCACGGCATTAAGGGATCACTTTGAAATGTCCCAGTTTAATTTAAAATGACCACTTGATAAATACCTAAAAGCAAGGATATGCTTTGAAAAGAAAAAAAAAATCAACAGACTTCAGTTACATTGCTCTTGAAATTATGTATAGCGTTGAATTTATTAAGTCTCTGATAAAACATTTTATAACTACGTCAATTAGTGTAAAGATAAAAAAAAAAAAAAAAGAAAGATAAGAAAAGAAACAACAAAGAATTGCAAATTAGAAGATTTAATTTATTTTGTAAGAACGTCCAGCGTTCAGTTTTATTGCGCTTCTTTAAATATTTGAGCTGCAAAAGAAAAAAAAAAAAAGAACTGAATGCACTAGTTTTCTGGTCGAGTATTAAAACATGTACTTTACTGATATATAAAAAAAAATCTCTCAGAGGAACTCTGACCAAATGTTGTTTGAATATATATTTAATTAGAAAAAAAAATCATTTAAGTAAATTTTATAAGCGCTGAATTTCTGTTTGCATTTTTTATCAAAAGGTAAACCTAATAACTTACGAGAAGCTTCATTTATTTAAATAATATATTCATTACATTAAAAAAAATAACATGCTCCCATTCATATGATTTTAATACTACATTCTGTTCGAAATCTTTCATTAATTACGGATAATTAATTTTGGGAGGGTAAATTTATAAAATTAATTTCATGTGTATCCTTCATTTCATAAAAGTGGGACATTGAAATCTCCTGAAAACGAAAGTAAATTAAATAAATTTGAGGAAACTTCTTCCCTAAAAATATCAAACGCTGGTTCGAAGAACTTTGCCGTACATGTACTGGTGTAACTAGGTGCGGATTCGTGTATTTTCAGTGTACGTAATTTCTGGTGGTGAAGTTGCCAGTTAAAGTGAAATGTGTCTTCTTCTCTACCAGGAATAAGTATAAAGGAATACACATGCATTACTCACCGTTCGTCCCAAAATACAATAAAGTTTCAAACAAACTCACCTAAAATAGGGGGGAGAGAAGATAAAATAAATATTTTGAATTAAAGTCATACATTTCAACACTGTCAGTTTTAATACTAAACTGTTGTAATTGATGATCGATTTGTAATTGCCAAAGATAATTACTAAAACTTCGTAGTATTGCAAACAAAGGTGATAGAGCTTAAGATACTTTAAAGTAAAAGGTGACGTTGGATGATGATAAGCAACATATTCAGACAAAATTGATTATAAAAGAGAGAGACAACAGAAGTTTGATTTCATATTTAAAAGCAAGTAATAAAAAATAAAAAAAATAAAAAAAATCGACAAAGAAAAATTTTATTTTAGCTACTATTTATTAAATAGTTACAATTAATATAAATATTGTAATGACTTGAAACATCTCTTGAATACTATTTATTTTATATAATGAAAATTCAACAAAATTATATTCATTACAATTTGATGGTAAAATGAGTCCACAGAAAAACAGTTCTGTTTCGCTGCACTGACTTATTTCTCTTGCTTGAAATAAGGTACTAAAGTGTTTCTTTAGAGGAAAGTCCTATATATAGGGTATGTCACATGGGGCCGACAGTTCTCCGTTTGATCTCGGTAAATCCACACCGAGTTCGGATGAGTTCATGGGCTCTCAATCCACCGTGCAGTTGCTCCTTCGCAATTTCCACGGTTTCAAAATCCACCTTAATTTGTGGACTCAGTATAGCTTAATTTATCGCTGAAGGGGACTCAAACGGTTCCCTGATCAAGTCTCTGCTTTGGTACTATCTCGCTCTTCTTATATACATCTCTTCTCTCACGATCCCTCACCTCTTACTCCTTTGATCTCTTGTTCGTAGGCAGCCTATATTGCAAGTTCTCAGACGAGCTGTCGTCACCGAATCGTGAGAAAACGAAAGCACTGTGCTACGGTGTTTCCTCTGACTGTCGAGAATATCCTGGAAAAAAACGGTCAAAACCTCTGACCACCCATTTGTGAAATTCCTTCCCAGAAATTAGGGAAACGTCTGGAACTTTCCCACGTCTGTCGGAACCACTCTTAGTAATCAGGTTAAAGAGACCGGCTTCACCACAATATGTATATACACAGGACAGAATCACAAACATTAAGTGGTAATTGATTTTTATTAATTATTATTAAAGAATCATATTATCATCCAAAAGAATCGCGTATATAAAATTTCAGTTCAACTGAATGCTTTAAAACGATTTAAAAAAATGCATTTTCAAGTTTTGACACAAGTCACCAAAAGGGTCGCTAAGTCGCCAAAAATGATGCCAACGTGGCTGTACTTGTAATTCTTTGTATGATTAGTTCTAATCAATGAATGTTTATTAATTATAATTAAATTATTGTATTGTCATCGAAATAAATCATGTATATAAAATTTCAGCTCAATTGAGCACTTTAAAATGTATTTCATTAACGATTGAAAATTCCACCAAGATAAAAATAAATATATAGAGAGAGAGTGTGAGCTAATAGTAGCAGTAGCGCACACAGGAATTTTTCAGGGTCCGGGGTCGCAAGTTCACCATTCTTATATCATGCTCCTTTTTGGTTTTGTCGATTTTCGGGAACAAAACACAGTAAAAAACTAATTATTGAATAAATAATTAGCAATATTTAATGAGATTAATCATTAATAACAAATACTCAATTATATTTTACGTACTATATACTTAAAATTATAATCAATCGGAAAAATCGAGGCTTAGGGGTCCGACCCCCAGACCCTCTTTGTGTGCGCTACTGAATAGGAGGAATTGAAAAAGATGAGTATTAATAAAATAAAAGAGTTATGGTCACATAATCTAGATCAGTCATTCCCAAAGTGATCTACATCAACCCTCAGCAATCTATAACGACCTGCAATGGTTCACGTTAGAGAAAAAATAATTGGGGGTCCATGAGGTGTATATGAGGGTCTACTATAGAGGTTCTCATTAAATCAGATCGTGACTAATTTTAAAATAAAATTATCAAATGGTAATCAGATTTTACCTATTTAACGGATTTAATTACTAAATTTAACGAGTTCAATTTGATGTTACAAGATGAAAGCATACATTTTATTTAAACAAGGGCCATCATTTCAGCATTTCTTGCCAGAATTAAGCCAAAAGAGTATAATACTGGACGTCGCGAATTTTTCCAGTTTCTCAAATAAACACAGAAAATGTGCCAAGAAAATGATGTTTTAACCTACGTTTAACATTTAAATACCCTTTCTTGAGATTTTGAATTTACCTTTGAGAATGCTTTGACTATGGTTATTACCGCAGTAGACAGTAAATTTTTATATGACCACATTGAAGAAAAGAATGTCATATTACAAGAGGAACTAATTGCAACAGGCAGTAATAGAGATCTTAAAGTAAAGTTTAAAAACGGATGTCATAGTAATTTTGTCTTTAAAAAGACACATACCTGATATTTATCTCAAATTATGCAGTTTTGTGAGAAAGTCCTTAATTGTTCTTTTTGTAGTGAGAAGGAGTTTCAGTCTGGCTGCCAATCTCCAAATTTTTTTTAAAAAAAATGAAGGATAAAAAAAAGAAAGACTGGACATTACTAACCGAGGAGATTTAGGATAAAACCTGAGAAGATTGATACCAAATGCTAAAAATTTGTTGTTGAGCACCAGATTCATATCATCTATTATAAGCATTTGTTTTCTGATCAGTTATTTCATGTTTCAATTAAAATTTAATTTAATTAACATGTGCTTCATAAGTTTTAAACACTATACTTCACTACAGTACAAAATTTATATCTTTTAAAGCAAGTAGCTCTATAGCAGATGTCAAAAAGACATGTAATTTGAAAAAAATCAATGTGAGGTTCCGAAGGAGTCTACCTAAAACCAAAACCTGGCAAAGGGTCTATGAAATAAAAAGTTTGGAAACCTCTGGTCTATATTATTCGAAGAGGATAGTCGTTATCTTCATTATAGATATGAAGTTCATTTGTGAAAACGATACTTTGTTGATGGTTCACCTCATGCACCATCTAGAATGCGCAAGAACCGATATAAAAAGATGCCTAGTACGCTGGGAAATTGATTTGTTTTCGATTAATCTAACACCCGAGCCTCTTGGGGTTTGCAAGTGTTATGAAAGTACCATATTATGCACTTTCATAACAGCGTCCTTAGCATTTCGTAGTCGTCCGGATCGTGGTCTATCATAGATGCAGCCAACTTTTTCAAATTTCCTTGCTAAATAGGACGGATCATGCCGTGTTATGGGAAAATATTTAGTGATGGTCACCATGGTAAAAATGTAAGGCCTCCGGGGCATTCCTCCAAATTTTATAATTAGTTTTAATCATGAAATTTCATTACCAGAGGAATTTTATTAGTCTGTGAGAACTAAGAACGAAAGAACCAACATTGCCACCCCGGTTACAGCTTTGTAACGGTTTTCTACACTTATATCTTACAAAGTACGTTCTGTTATTTTTGTCTGCACATTCTCATACGAAAATTCCCTCCATGCATCCAGATCATGTGTTTGATGGCCTTTCTCTCTCATAGAGCTTTTATTATTGTTCATGTATAACGCATCCATTTCTTGTGATACAAAAAGCATTCCCTCTATTTTGTAAATAATACTGAGGAAACTCTTAAGGAGTATAATAGATAGAAGTTCTAAGAAATTACATTTTCATGCGCAATATTCAAAGAAGAATCAAAGAACAGTCAACCACTAATTGCCAGATCCAGTGATGTAAATTTAAATTCAAAGCGTGAAAATAAAGACTGATTAGTAGCAATATCAATACGCAAAAAAAAAAAAAATATATATATTTTTACACTGAAATAATTCGAAACTATAATTATGAAGTAAAAACAAAAGTGAACGGAATAATATTTTTGTAATTTTCTATTCTACGAAACAATATGCTAGAAAAAATCCCATGCGCATACACACTGATGTTAGTAAAAAATGCAATACCATGAAGGAATCATCAAAATTAAATGAACTTTGCAGCGAATATCAATTATAGGATGTTACGTGAAATAGTAAGGTTTCAGATCCACCACGCATGCGTGGCCTGCGCAGCGCCCTCTGAATTGATGTTGAAAGCGTATGAATAGAGAGCTGTAGCGGGACGTTGAAAATAGTTAATGATTACTTGTTAGTGGCGAACGTTTAGTGAGACATAAGTAGGCCTCCACGACGAAATAAGAAGAAATTCTGACAACTTACGGAGTTTGAACGGGGAGGATTGCCAGCCTTCAAAATGGAGGATTTTCCTATCGTGCAATGGGAGCTCGTGTGCAGCGGAACAGTTCCAAAGAGTGATGCGACTTTGGAAGCAATGAACCGACAAGCACCGAACAACTCAAAAAACTGGCAGTAGATGACGAAGGTGACGTGAACGCTCGACGATCGACATCTGCTCCGCATGGCGGTGAAAGACCGTACAGCTAAGTCCAGGCAGTTGACGTGCTACAGGTCTGCTGCTAGAGGTGTACTAATGTTGGCTTTGTCAATTCGTCGACGTCTGCTGCACTGTGGATTTCGTGCAAGCGTGCCTTTATACAGGACCCCCTTCGCGACAAATCATCGAAGGCTGCGTCTGCCATGGGCTCATGAGCACAGAGCCTGGCAATCTGATTGGCACCAAGTTGTCTTTTCAGATGTATCACGCTTCAATTTGAGGGACCATGATGGTCGCATTCGTGTTAGACGATATGCCGGTGAACGCTGACTTCCAGAGTGCGTTATCGAAAGACATCGTGGCCTAACACCCGGAGTTATGGTTTCTAGTGCGATTTCGAATCACGGAGCAACAGGTACGTCCGTAATAGCAACAGGTACGTCCATGAAGTGCTACATCCCGAAGTCGTTCCCTTCCTTCAAGGTATCCCTGGAGCTATCTTTCAGCAGGATAATCCAAGCCCACATGTGGCAAAGACTGTTCAAGACTTCTGTTCAGCCCAACACATGCAACTTCTTCCTTGGCCTGCTTATTCACCGGATATGTCGCCTATTGAGCACTTGTGTGATTTGGTTGGTCGGTGTCTCGCACTTGATCCGCGTCTTACAACTTCAAAAGACGAAATTTTTCTGCGTATTCAAGCAAACATGGGATTCTCTCCCACAAGCAGACAATCAAAATCTGTTTGATTCCATGCCACGTCGCATAGCAGCACTTATTGCAGCACGTGGTGGTTACACCAAATACTGATTTTGGACACTTAATATTGTTTTTTTTGCTTTGAAACTTTTGTCATTTATTTGTACTAATACAAGTCGTTTGTACATTAAATTTCATTTAATTCTGATGATTTATTCAGGGCGTTGCATTTTTTACACAAACAGCAGTTTATATATATGGGCCTCAACATCAATAAAGATCTTGAGGCCTATATACATATATTTGACCCATGGTCAGAAACTTCATGGGGAAAGTAGTCTGATAGGTAGAAGAAACGAAGAGACGCAAGACTGTGATTATCTGAAATATGGGTAAAAGCTGGGTCATGCTGATAATTATATTCACTCGTGTCCTACCCTCACAAAGCTTACTGCCTTGTAATGAACCATATTCACACAAATTGTGATGCAAATTTGTAAACATCTTTTGGTCCGTGGCATGTGTCTGTGTAGTCGCGTAATGGAGAAAATTATGGTCATCCTGTGAAATCAGGTGTTGCCTTTAATATTTTATTAGATGGTTAAATACGCACTTGGTATCAGTCAGGTTTTGGGATCCCAAAAATCCTCCCCACACCACAATGTGGGGGTTACCGATGCGGGGGAAGGTTACGCCACTGTCAAACTGAGAATGCCTTTTGCGATGCTATCTATTTTTTTGCTGCTCGTGCATTTCCTTCTGGCAATCCGTAAATCAAGGGCGTATCTAGCAGTTCGGAGTTCGTACAACGTTCCATATTCCTCTGCGGGCTCAAATGACTGCGATAATGTAGTCTGTTTTCTCCAATGTTCTTGTGAACAACACCACTTTGCACCGAATAGAGACTTTTCCAACCATGGATTGCCATGCAAATCTGAATCCTTGTGATATCCTCTACCTCCCCCAAAAGTTTGACCCAGTAATCCTAGGACATTCCATATGTATATATATATATTCATAAAAGATAGGAGTTCCAATGACTAACTTAATGTGAATGGTATACATTTCTATTCACTTTGAAGGAAAAAAAATAGAGTCACAGAAAACCTGTTATTTTCTAAAGGAAATCATCCATAAAATGATTTTTTTTTTCGCGATAAGTATAAACCTCAATACCTTTGAGATTATTTAATCATTTTTATGTTCTTTAGTGTATAATTCGGTACTCGAAGAGAGAGGAACGTGCTTTTAATTCTAATATATTTTTAGAACACCCGACATCCAAAGCAGCCGACTTCCTATTTTTGGATCGCATTATTCGTATCCTTTTTCAAAAATGTTCTCGGTTACTCAGGCTAAGAGGTAATTCGAAATCTCGCCTCAAAAAGCTTTTTTTAATGCTCGTAATTATGCTAATGAAGCGAAATCTTTTCTCTCTTACCTAATACCCAGGATGACGCGATATTTTATAACTGGACGAAAATAAGTAGCATGAAAATGGTTTAAAAATGGTTTTAAAGGAAGTGTGTAGGTGTTCACTACTTCAACTCTGCTTTTTATTATTTGAGACTGTCTCCTTTTAACATTAAGTAATTCTAGTGTGAGTAGTATTTGAACTTCGTCCGAAATTTTTAGTTATTATTTCTTCATTACGAAAAGTCATAAACGAAAGAGAAAAAAAAATAATCGCAGTTTCTAAGGAAAAGTATATTTTTAGAAATTAATCAAATATTTTCCGTAAAGCCAGTATGGCGGTTATGACACTCGGCTTGTAATCGAGTGATCTCGGGTTTGAATCCCGATTAAGATAAAGATCTATCTTCGGGGAGGAAAAAAGTCGGACTTTGCCTGAAATATATTCCCATTTCTAATGGAAATCAGAGCACATTGTGACGTTTTCACGTCAAGCAGCTGAAAAATCGGCTTATTTTTCGGGATAGGATAACCGTGTTCCTATGTACGCATGCACCTCTAAATATTGTGAGATCCTGTCTTCTCTCATTGCACCGGCAACCTTTGACAGTGAGAAAAACCCCACTTCATCCCCGAGTCGGTTGTAGTTCGAGGATAAGGGGGTGACCCCAGACCCTAGAGAGGGCAGATGAAGTTCATTGGAAAACATCTAAATTCAATGAATTAGGCACATCTAAAATCATTCATTCTGAATCAGATTAACTTAGAACTTACGTTCAAATATTTAGAAGGTGTATCACCAGGACGTGCTAAGAGTAAGTGGTCCGATTTATAATTAAATCTTCAATTATCTCGTCTACCTCCAGTTTGATCCCATATTTATCTAATGGTGCATTTCCTAACTTGGGTTATTGGAATTTGTTAGATTGTTGAGATTTGTTAATAAATTGTGTTTGTTTGAATATGGCTAGTATTCCTTCTAACTCTCGTACATTGATGGATGGGACAAATTATTCATCAGTGAGAGTTGTCAATAGACAGAAGTCTATTTTTTAATAATAGTGCGGCCACAGTAGACTAACTGTCATGGTAACGGACTTGTGCCCAGCGTGTCATGAGTTCGAGCCAAGTTCCACTGAAGATTTGCCGTGCAGAGGGGGTAGATGCACGTTAAATATGTCAAGGCTCAAGCGTTCACCCGTTGGTGTGATGTGGAAATTGGAAGAGAGCGAGTGTTGGTTCAAGGGGGTCGTCCTTGTCACTTGACCACGGTTCAAAATTAGGAGGTCTATCGCCGAAATCCTTGGAGTTGCTGAACATTGCGAGGAAAATACTCACTCACTCACTTTTTAATAATGAAGTCGAAGCCATTGCTGATGAATTTTTATATTTGACAAACTGGTAGAAAAATTTGACTAGTATTAGGGAATTTATTTTTAATTGAAAATAAAGTAACTATAATTATCAAGTTTGTAAGTAACTATCTATTTGATTATATACATTTTTCCCTAAGGTAAATGAAGACGGTTTAATGGCAGTGAAGAACATACAGTAATCCGAGAAGAATTATTTTGGAGATGATTTTGTTGGAATATTTGCATTTATTGTTATTTATGTTGGAATATTGGTATATCTTGTTATTTATGTTGGAATATTGGTATATCTTATTTATGTTGGAATACTGACATATCTTGTTACTTATGTTGGAATATTTGCATATCTTGTTATTTGTATGGCAACAGTAAAATTAAAATATACACTGATGCATCTGGCATCAGAGTGTGTGAGTGAATTGAGTAGGAATGAATTTAGTAGTCAACTAATGAAGACTTGTTTTTTTTGTTGCTGTTACACAAGAACCATAAAGTTCGTACAAGATTACTATGATTTTATTTTCAAATTGAATGCACATATTTTTATGATTAAAAGTTGTATTTTTTAACATATTTTATAAGTGTTTCTGCTTTACGTTTTACAGCTATGTTTTCGCATTTACAAGAAATACAAGACCAACACTGCTGAAGATAAATAAAATACCATGACAAAAGCTTATATTTCACACCTCTAATAACTCTCTTATTCCATTTTTTTCTCTTTCCACAAACTACCAAAAATAAATATTTTCTCTTCGCTCGCACATCATCTATCATTTCAAAAATGCCGCACCCAAAATCTACACAAATGAAAATGCAATTTTTCAGAAGCGAAATGTTAAAAGAAAAGTTACAAAAAAAAAGAAAAAAAAAAGCAATGGCAGACAATTTAAACTCGCAAATATCGCTTGATAAATTCTTTTGCTCCTCCCCGGTGTACCTTGTCAGACGATATTGCCCATCACCTCTGTCAATGGGGGAAGTTGTGGTAATACAAGAATTATGCCCTGTTTCTGGTTCATGCATATTTCTGTTGTTGCCTGAAAAATGAGAATGGCGTGCTGCAAGAAAGAGAGAAAGATGGCGGCTTATTTTTCATTTATGCTTTCGAACATTCTGAAGCGCTGACGTTTGCCAGGGAGTGAATGTTACCGAAAATGAAAAATATTGTCAAAAAAAATTTTAGGATACAGTGCCCTTGGCTTTTGGTCTTAAAAAACAAGATTTTTTTTTTCCATTTGGGTGGGTTTTTGGAAGAATTTTCAATTTTCTTCTACATATTCAGTTAAGAAATATTCGTTTCAGTGGGTATATATATGATACTGATAAGTGAAGTAATAGCTAATTATTTCTAAAATAACTATAAATCAGTAAAACAATAAAATAGACTAAAAAAATATAAACTGATAAAGACTTATGTACAATTAAAAGTGAGTTTACATTATTTATAACTTAATTCTTATACCCGTATGTGCACAAGATGTAGGACGCAAAAAAATCTGAGGAAATTATATTATTACACACACTCACACACATAAGCACACACACACACATATATATACCGTACAAATTATCAAGATAAGTATTAAATTTTACATTTAATTTTCTATATGAGAAGCCCATGAGAGAGTCACTAGTAATTATTAATCTTGTTCTTAATTTAGTATTGATAAATTAACAATCAAATACATTGTGCAGTATTATTACATTTATAAGTACATTACAGAAGTATTAATGTGTATTTCATTTTTTTTTTTTGTATTTAGTTTGTTTCTTTTCAGTAAATTAATAATTTCTTTATGCAGTCTTTTATTTTCAACTTTTGGATATGCTCGCCCCCTCCCTAATGGAGCGCTTCTTACACTTTGCGAAACGCTGACTTACAAAATTAAATTGAATACTAGTATTTATTCAGAATGCGTAGACAGGGTGTGATTGTTAGGAATACTGTTGGATTTCCTTAAAGTATAATTTTACTGTAATGACCACATAATCTATCCAGGTAAGCTTATTTTACTTGAATAAATTAAAATTTTCGGAAATTGCATTTCCAAATTGCAACATTTTTAATTTAACACCATTTGGCTGTATTCCCAACTGTTAAATTTTAGAATAGGTTTCATACATTTGCAGTGTCGCTCGCATGAGTTTTTCAGGAAGGGCGGGGGAATGTTCAGGGTCGAAAGTCCACCATTCTCGTATCCTGCTCCAATACGACGCCCAACATATTCTTTTGATTTTGTCGATTTTCGAGAACAAAGCACAGTAAAAATGTAAAATAATAGCATTAAATAAATAACTAGCATTAACTTATAAAATTAATAACTAATGACAAATGCTTGATTAAATTTTACGTACTATGTACACAGGATTAAAATAAATCGAAAAATCAAGGGCTATGGGAGTCCCCATTTTTAGTGTGCCCTGTACATTTGACATAATCTCAGGGACAAGTTTAAAATACTTGGCAGTAAATAATCTCTCTAACTTAATTTATGATCTGGGAGCTATGGTATTTTAATTCCACAGATAATTCTTCAAATATTCTAACGCATACTCTACTTGAAAAAGAACAATGAAAGGTCAAAATGGCGAGATATATCTTTCACGTTTCGAACCGAAACGCATTCCTTTAACATTTTCCCTCCATTTTGAAAAGCAACCTTGCTTTGATTAAAAGACGCCGAAGTTTCCAGAAGCTAATACACAAATGTCAACACCATTGAACTCCTTTTCAAGGGTTAATTTCAATTCCTTTTCGTTCGATGGCGCATCCCCTCAATATGGTGAGGTCACATTCTCCAAAAGAATGCGCTCTTTTTCGTTGGAAATAAACAAATGGCATTCTTAGAATAATCGATGGAACATCTTGAGAAGTAATTGAGCCTCAAAATGAGGACATTGTTTGATTTTTCGGATGAAAACTTGAAACGAAATAAAAATGAAATTTCGTAGCGTGAGCTTCGTTAATAAAGGATTATTTCAATTGAATCACGTTAAAATGAAATGTTATCAGTTGTCGTAATCGAGTATTTGGTTTTGTATTGGGTCTCATCCAATGCAGAATGTCAATTTCAATCTTGCCCTAAGCGCTGATTGGGGAGAAATTAAATGATTCAGTATAGTAAAATATCTATTTTAATGCACTTATGTCTGATATGTTTTCTCTATTGGATTCCTACAATATACATAACTTATTTTATTAAAATGTAGCATCTCTCAAACTGTGAGCGAACCCCACTTGGGAGGCGTTATAACAATACAAGGTCGGCGCAAACAAATCAAAAAGCCGAAAACAAAAGATTATTTTAAAAAATTATTAATTTACTGAAATTAAACAAAAAATTCATTCAGCATAATAAAATGTGAAATACACATTTACAAGGATATAATATACTTATAAATGTATCAGTACTTCATAAAGAATTTTATATTTCATTTAACAATACTAAGTTCAGAACAAGTTTAATAATTACGAGTGACCACATAGGCTTGTCCTACATAAATTTATATACAAAAATTATCACATCTTAATAATTTGTACGGTTTATAATTAGTCCCATAACGACCGATTAAAAGTTATGCGATTCACTCCCCAATCATACCATTTTCCTACGTAGACACGCGTATGTGATGTATTGGGATGGAGGGGGAGTAAAGGAATAAAAACAAGTAAACCTTCTGTGGATTAAGTAAATCCTTCCCAACACTGTCAAGGTCTTATTATTGCATTCCAAAGCCTTCGCAATAATTTTATAGGTAGCAGTGCTCAGAAAAGATCGTATTTCGGAAAGACGTATATATACTGTGGGGTAATTAACGCTTTGGCTGAACGAGATTTTTCTACACGCCAGTGGCTCTTAAGAGGTTAAAGTCGTATTGTATCTTTGCGTCAAAGCATAGTGTTATTGAATTCAATACATTGCTATCGTATGGAGGGGGAAGGGTGATGAATTAAACTGAATATTGTGGTTGCAAACATTGAAAGTTTGAGAAGCAATATTTTAATGCTATATTTATAGTTAAGTACAACTGACGTTTCAGCAGAAGTTTTCTGAGAAATATAACTTAAGAGGTTATTATATAATTCTAAAATTAACACAAAACTCTGTTAAATATACCGTATATATAAAATAAAGTATGCATGAATTTGTTAGTTTCGCTTCACGCGTGCGCGTTTTATGTTATTCTATTAATATAGGATAATATTACATTTTATTTTTTATTTTTCAATTTTTATTAATAGCTCACACTCTCTATATATTTATTTATCTGGTGGAATTTTCAATCGTTAATAAAACACATTTTAAAGAGCTCAATTGAGCTGAAATTTTATATACATAATTATTTCGGATGACAATACAGTAATTTAATTATAATTAATAAAAGTTAATTGATTAAAACTAATTATTCAAAGAATTACAAATACAGCCACGTTGGCATCATTTTTGGCAACTTGTGTTAAAACTTGAAAAGGTTTTTTCTTCTCACGTTTTAAAGCTCTCATTTGAGCTGAAATTTCCTATACACTATTGTTTTGGGTAAAAATACGATAATTTAATTATAATTGATTAAAATTAATTGACTGAAACTAGTTATTTAAAGAATTACAGATACAGCCATGTTGGTTTCATTTTTAGCGATTTGGGTCAAAACTTGAAAAGAATTTTTTTCTCGCGTCTTAAAATAAATATTAATTACTGAAATTTTAAATACTCGATTGTTTTGGATGGCAATACGATGTTTTAATAATAATAAACAAAAATTAATTGCCACTTAATGTTGTGATTCTGTCCTATGTAAATACATATTTATATTAATTGTAATAAAATTTTTCTTTGTTGATCTAAGTAGGAATTGACTTAATTTTTTTTTTATATTACTTGTTCGATAATTATTTGTTAGTTTATTTTTCTGTTCCATAATAATGAAATATATTTAATTTATTTTTTTAAAGTAATTTATCTTTGTAAATGTTCCGAAATCTGGAGTATTCTACCACAACAATTGTGTAATGGTTTTTAGTCTTATTTCTAAGGTATCCATAAAAAGTATTTTATAGGGAGATTTAATAACTAAAAATGTATCTCATTATATTTATTATCTCGTATATTTCTGAAACCTACAAACCAATTTGAAGATTCTAAGTACTTTTGTTTAATACTATATTTTTTTTAAGTAATGTCGAATCATTTTTGAAGCCTTGAGTCCTCTCTCTCTCCATAACTTATTTTAGATAAATAAAAAGATAACGAAGTAAGTTTTGTGTTGGATGACTGGTTTTAATTAAGGAATAACATAACTTATTCTAATTCTGAAAGAATAACTAAAACTCGTGAGTGGTTTGCTTATATCTTGTTTTTCTATCTCATTCTCTAAATTTTCATTATTGCATGCATTCTTAATTTTGGCAATCATTCTATCTATTTTGGAACATTTTAATTTTGAAACTTTGCCAACTCCGAATTGGAAGAGAACAAATATATTTTGACACGAGTTACTTATCTTGGATTATAATGCAACACGCTTGACATTTTCTCTTTTTAGATATCTTTTTCTTTTTTGTTTCATTTCCTTGATTTGTTGGGTATTTTTTCCTGCCCTTGACGATAAAAAATATTTTCTTTTTATCATCTTAACACAGTTTTTTTAATTTTTTATTTAAAAATTAAATATTTCAATAGCTTCTTTGAGAGATAATAGTAACTATACAAAAATGATATGTATGAATGTATAAGCATGTCTCAATGCATAACAATGAATAGTATATTTAACAACAATAAGTGCCTATGATATACTTGAAAAGTTATACTCCAATATGTAGTTAGTCAGTAGTGAAAATTCCATAAAATGTCGAAAGAAAAATTTGAAATTTGTTTATACCTAACAATAATATATTTTATTGCACTTTTAGGGGATGTAAAGCTTAACGCTTACATTTAAGAGCTCTTTTAATTGTAAACATAACAAACGGTACAATCAAAATTGAGTTAAAAACTAATTTTCTTGACTGTTTTCTTGACTAAGAGGAACTCGAGGGCTATTGGCTTCGGAATTCTGAACCTCGGCCAAGGTACGAAAACGACATATGAATTTACGCCCTTCTCTCCGAACTTCCACTCCACGCTAATGGGAGGACTTTGAACTGTGAACGATTTAAAGAGAGAGGGAACCAATCCTATACATAACAATTCTTCAATGGTACTAGAGCTTGAACTCGTGACACTCTGACCACGAGTCTGGGGTCATGATTACTAGGCTACCGTGGTTACAGTGATTTCCTTGAGCTGATCTTATAGTTGAAATTTTGTTTATTTCCGTGCTTGTCATTCTTTCCATAGTTTAAATATGCGTATTTTAGTAGTATTTTTTATGTTATTTTTACTAATCATTGATTGCAAAATATTCAAGAAATTTAAGTGATCCAAATTATATATATTTTTTCAAAATCAATAATTTCCAAGCGTAATAAATACTCGTGAACCGATTCTATACTTATTTTAAATTTTTATTTTTTAATTACTTTATTTCTAATTTAAAGACTTTAACTTTCTCTTGGAATTTAATTACTCTGACACTTGACATCTCTTCTCTTCTACTATCATACCTATTACGGGAGAAATTTTGTTCGCCGCGAGTACCTTCAAAACTGACCCAAGATGAGAGTCATTAACACTATTTTTGACAAGAGACTTATTTCCCTTCACACATAACTGAAAACAATTGCTCGCACCGATCAAAACTTTCAAGCATGGAAATAATTTCAAATGCCAATGTTCGAGTATCTTCAAACCTAGCTGATACATATTTAAAATTCCGACACACCCACTTCAATAAATTTTTCCTTCACATTTAAGACGCGTTGAATCTCAATCACTTCCATTTGCATAAAGTTGGGTAATAAGTCTATATACATTTAGAAAATAGTAATAACTAAAAAATTATCTAAAGAATTAAAATTTTAAAGTATAACAGTATAATTAAAAAAAAACGTTAAATGAATTATACCAAACTATTTTTTATTCTGCGTCAGTTTGTTATTTTATTATATAGTATTGTGTGCTGATTTACTGGCCGAGCCGCAAAAATGTTCGTTGTGGGTTTCATGTGGCCCACGGGCTGCGAGTCTGACACCCCTGCACTAATGGTTACATGGTGATCAAGGGGTTAAGGGTAAATAAATGTATTAAATACTTATTTAAACACTTAATGAGACTACTAAAATGTGTAAGTCAGTGTTTCTCAAACTGTGGGACGTACCTTAAGGGGGCGTGATAAGCCTACGTAGGGGAGCGAGCATATCGAAAATAAAATAATATTTTTTAAAAAATAATTTACTAAAGGAAGCACACACAAAATCAATACATTATGATATAATAAAAAATAAAACACACATTTATATACGCTGATATACTTGCCAGTGTATTAGGAACGCAAAATGTATTTGATAATTAATATATAAATACTAAGCTGAAAATAAGTTTTATAATTACTAGCGACTCCCATTGGCTTGTTATTTAAAAATTAAATACAAAATTTCATACCTGTCTTGATAATTTGTGTACGATTTACAACTGAAGTCATTTTGTAGCTTTATCGTAAAGCACAATATTATTGCACTCAATACTTTGTTTTTGTATGGGGGGCGATGAAAATTATGACTGAAAATTGGGTCGCAGATAATTAAAGTTTGAGAATCACTTGTGTAACTAAATATTTATTTAAAACGAATGTAAAAGCAAATATTGTACTCATGCAAAATTAACGCACTATGCATTCAATTAAAATGTAATTGGAAAACGCCAAGACTAATTTGAATAAATCTTAATAAATAAAAGTAAATATTCGAAACGTGTCATTTTTCTTACATTTCTAAGCTTAAACATTTCAAATTTAGAACAGTTTAATCTTTTAGTTTCTCTTCCCGTAATTCCACCTATCATTTCTAACACCCTATCTGACACAAAGCATCATTTTATATTCATATTTTTCATCGAATAGAACAATTATTCAGCGAAACACGATTTATCATTGCGCTGGAATTTAATTTAGTTGCGAGAGAGATGATATCGAAGAATTTACTTCGCGCCGCATGAGCGGTAGCCGTACTTTGCCGAAACCTAATAAATATTGCGTAGAACATATTTAGGATTTAGAACAATTCAATTTTGAAAACGATGTGTCTCGTTAAGATAAATGGGTCCTCATAACATTTGCCATCAGGTGTAATTTAATTTGGATGCGCATGGCTACGCGGTGGATACTTTTCAATATCGTTTTGCTACCAGTTTCCTTTATACAACACAACTCAACTTCGTTACAGGAATTTAAATTGCAGGAGCAGCAAATGAGTGTTCCCTTGCACAAAGCCATTTTGTAAAATCTTATTAGAATCTAAATTCCCAGACTTGAATTTCAATTAGAAGGATTTATAACATCGTATTGTTTCGAAGCTATGTACAAGGAATAATTACGTGCATACAATATTTACGAAATTTTGTAATAGAACCCAATCTTGAAATTAAGGTATCCGTCAACGCTCGGAACCGTGATTTTAAAAAGCACAAATGAACATATTTTTTTAAATATTTAGTGTCACTTAGATTAGAATACACGTATAAAATTGTTTAAACATACATTATTATCCTAAAAAATTATTTAAATGCAATATTTGAGGCAAAAAATAAACTCAAAATTACCTGTTTTCAAAATATTCTCCTTTTATGAAAAATGTTTCTATAATAATAATATTTTGCTTTTTGATAACTAAGACTTCTCCATAGAGTCTGAACTAGGATGTTTGAGAAATTTACAATATTTGTAGAATTACTACCAATTGAAATAATAATAGATTTTCGTTTGCTAAACTTTTTTTAACTTTAATGTATTATAAAATATTGATAAATTCACTTCTAAAATTCAAAAATACTAATTAAGGTTCTTAACAGAGGACTGAGCTGTATATAGGTAAATTATTATAATGGAAGCATTTTTCGTAACAGGAGAATTTTTGGAAAATAAGTAAATCTAAGTTAATTTTCTGAAAAAATATCGCATTTAAATAATTTCTTATTGTAATCATATTCTTAAAACAATTTTATACGTGTATTTTAATCTAAGGGACACTAAATATTAAAAAAAATATTTATATATTCGTTTGTACTCTTCTGTAAGATCTCGGTTTCGAACGTAGTCGGATACCGACAAGGTACGACTTATAGAATCTTTGATAAATAGAATATAATAGAATCTTTGATTAAATGAATTTTATATTTCTTTTGCTTCTAATTTTTGTATATGGATTACGTAAAACAGTTTTTGTGTTAAAAATACATCGAAAAGTTTACATTTAATGTTTTAAAGAAAAATCTTTGAATTTTCAAATTGATTTTAAAATTTAATGAGTTCGATCCTGGTAAGGCTAAAGACCTGTCGTGCAGAGGAAGCCAATGCTCGTTAAATATGCTGAGGCTCAAACGTCCTCCCGTTGGTATGGTGTGGAAGTTAGGGGAGGGGGATGCTAGCTCAAAGGTCGTCCTCGTCACTTGATCATGGTTCAAAGTTACGAGGTCCGTCACCAAAAGCCTTCGAGTATCTGAATAGTGTGATGTTAATATTCACTCACTTAAAATTAAGGGGACATTGTACAACTTATAATAAAACCTTTGATTTAATGATTTTTAGAAATTTTACTTGGAATTTATGTACCGCATAATCTGCCGTATAACACGCACTTTTAACACAAGAAATAAGATCGAATTTTACGGGAGTGCCAGGTATAAAAATGGTAGATATAAAAACAATAGTTTATATAAAAAAAAGATTAGTATAAGAAAAAAATTAGGCATTTACATTTATCGAAATACTGTTTATTTTAAAGAAATTACACCTTATGAACTTCAAGAGTTGTAGTTTAGAAGAATACGATTTTTATCTAAAGCCCCTGGGATAATACCTCGAATAAAGATTTCAAAACGTAAGAACATTGCGCACCTGCACTTCAGGTTTCTTCGTAAACAAGTGGGTGTGTGTTTTACAAAGAATACATCTAAAAATAAAAAATAAAAAATCGGTTTGAAAGTACAGGTGCATGTTATACGACGGTGCAAATTATACGCCAGATTTTACGGTACATGTGTTACGTATAAAACGGAATTTGTGTTCAAAATACTCCTAAAAGATAATCATTTAATGTCTTAAAGAAAAATTTGAAAATTTATAGAGGGGTTTTTTTAAAGTCTACTACAATAATTGATGCACACACAAGAAATCTGATTAACAAGTACGTAAGACTATGTGTAACAAAAGTTGGTATGGGTTTTTTTTTAACATGATTGATATCTGTAAGATAGTTCTTTTTATGAATGCTTATTGAAAATTCCTTGAGAAATGTATACTGAGTTCAACTATTTTTACAAAAAATAAGTATTGCCTTGATTCAAAAATTCATACCAAACTTTGCTACATGTACCATAAAAATAAGTAGAAAAAATATCAAAGCATTTGACATGATAGTAAAAAAAGGCCTTATCATTTTAAATGAAGATAAACAAGTTATTTTTTTCTTTCTGATATAAATAAATTTTAAGTTTTTATTTAAGTTTTTATTGCTGTATGTGAAACAAATCCAAGATAAAACTTATCATAACTCTGGACTCTCTTTTTTTAAACTTAAAGCCTTCAAATTTTCTGATATAGAATATTACATAAAGAATATTTTAGACCAAAAACATATTATTTACATTTTTAACCAATTTTTCTTAAATGAATCGCACTGTGTCCCCTTAAGACATATGCGGGAAAAGACGATTTTAAAGCGTAAATTTTACGAATTTTTAAAGTATATTAAAAACAAATAAAAATCTTTATCATGGATACATTGGGTGAAACAGTCAAATTCCTATTTGGGACTTAACAAAAATGGACAGTATTGCCTTAAAAAAAAATTAAGAAAAAAAAATATCTGATATCAGACTAGAATAAAAATATTCTAATTAGGAATAGTAATCCTGTAAAATTCGGAACAATTGCACTTAAATTGTTTAAAACCAATAGAAAGATATGAATAATGATTTCTAGGAGACAGTAGCACTGACGTCATAAGGAGAACTGGAGAGTGAGTATCAGCTTAGGTGTCGTCTTCGTCATTTACCAGTAATTCAAAATTTTAAGGTCTGTAATTTAAGACCTTCGCGTTCATGAATGGATGAATGGATGGATGGTTTGTTCACCGGTCCCACCGGCGTATCCATGGTATCAGAGTAAATGCGCTGATGGCTCCTGGGTTCGGGGCAATAGTAGACGAAATCAAACTGCGTTTACTCGTTTCCTTAATACTCATCTGTTGTCATTGAATATTGTTGATGGCATTAAACACTTCGGGATTTGCACTAAGTGTTCTTTCGCTTAGGCCTTCCCTCGCGCCATTTTATCTTGTTTGGGGCTTACCAGGATGGACTTCGTTCAAGATCCCTATTGGTTTTGGACTTCTTCAGGGTGAATGGACTCATGGACCTGATCTAGGTCGGCTGATCTTGGGGATAAGAAACAACAGACATTCGTGTAGCCTAGTGATTGAGAGTTCCATAAACCCTCTCACTGCTAAGTAGTTATTTTATCAAAGTAGGTTTAAAGATTGCATATATATATATATATATATATATATATATATATATATATATATATATTACGCACTTCAAATCTACATTTTAGAATTAAAATATACAAAAAAATTTTTGTATAAAAAATTTTATTTTAAAAAGTAGGATTAGGTCATAAAAATATGAACATAAAAACATAAATGAAAACATAAACAGTAACCGCACGGATTGCACAGCTAAATAGGAGGAAGGCACACAGGAAAAAAGCATGCCCACGGAAATCGCGGGTTGAGCAAATTTTGCTACATTTATGTTGCCCGTGAAAATCGGAGGATGCACTGCGAGAGGGTTAACGTCGCACTATACTCGCGCTTGAGGGTTATTGGTGACGAACCTCGTAATTTTAAACCTTGGTCACATTTGGCGAGGACGACTTCTAAGGTGACACTCCCTTCCCCGAACTACCACATAATGCTAAGGAAGGTCTTTGAGCTTCGCCAAAATTAGCGTGCATCGGCCGCCTTCACATGGCGAGTCTTCAGAAGTACTAGGCACGAACTCATGACACACGTCTGACCACGAGTCTGTAATCTTGACCACTATGCTATCGTGATCTCTGGTACCTACCAATTCTATGCTTGCTTAAATAAATTAAGTGGCTTGTTACTTTCTTTCAGTACGCAATGATGCAATAGGACAGGGATCGCGAACCAATGACACTCCCGCCATTGGTGGTGGCACATGACACAATATTTTGGCCACACCACCGAATAAAATGGATTGCATTTTAGCTCAAAATAACAAAGTCCATTACGAACAAATGCCAGTGATCGGTCGTGGTGTGCGAGGTAGCGGCGAGCACATTCGTTTGTTATTGCTTACAATCCTAACATAAGTTATTTATCATCAAATCCAATGGCGTAACGTTGACCTTCGAAATCCCTCGCATGGTGGGAGGCCCAAAGCCTGCCTGACGTCAAGTACGTATTTAATTAATTTATAAAATATTAAATGTAAGACCCTAACTTTAAAGGATGGGACTCTAATATTCTCGATTAAGCCACTGATCTTATATGCAACAACAGAAGTTACACTAACATTACCTTAATTGGTGAATTACATGTTTAACTAAAACAGTTACAACAATACAGTACAAAATGTATTTTTTGTAATGAATACCGAGTTTGCCATTGTTAGTATTTAGTTTTATTATTTTCAAAATAATCACAAGTCAACACGTCTATACCTCTTTAAACAGAAAAAAATGGCACATTGATCCATAAAGGTTTGTCGCCCCTTTACTAGGGTAAAACATAAAAAAATATGTTTAAATTATAAAATTGTAATGTGTTTTCCTTCTTTAAAAAAATAGCGTTGTATTTTCTTTTAAAAAACCAAAACAGAGATCAGATGTAACACCTATATTTATATCCAGGAAATTTTTTCCACGATATTTTTGTTGAATTACAAGTATGAATAAAACATTGACTATAAAGGCTTAGAAGGAGAAGAAATAACAAATGAAGCTCTCACGGATGAGTCACTTACAAAAAGATGAAATGCAATAACAAATTAATATGTCAGAGGTAAGACAGCCAGGAGACAGATATTAATATTGCGCAGAAATAGTTTTCTTATTGCATGGATGGATTATTGTTACGCTATTGGATAAGGAAGTATATGAGAAATGACATCAATGTGGATGATAAATTCTGAGAAATAATCACAACTCACAGTTATAGATTATTAAAAAAATAATATTTAATAGGAAAGTTTGTAGAAAAGGAAACAAAATTATCTGTTATTTAATTATTTAATTTTAAACTCTTCATGCTATTTATTTTTAATATTAGGTACTTTTAATATTAGGTACTTTTTATATTAAAAACAATTATATACATATATAACTGTATATATATATATATATATTTGTAAGATTTATATATATATCCTGTTTATATAGTACTTTAAATACTTTAAAGGGTATTTACATTATTGTGCGTCTTTAGTAGTACATATAATTGTACAATATAGCACTTTTAATACATTGCAGAGATTATGTAAAGTACTTTTAATACATTTTTAGTACTGTTGCAAGTAACTACGAAAAATTTTTCTATTACCCAGAATATTCTGACCATATTTATCTATATGTGACCAACTTCTGCAATATAAACTGGCCCTTCGTTATTCGACCGTAAACATAGAACTGCATCTGTAAAAACAATTATTCACCAAAATATCAGCAATTTAAAGTTGTGCGGCAGAGTTATATTGATGTTTCACTGTTAAGCAACACGAGCGATATGGGCGATGATCTTATAATCTTGAAACTCGGTCAAGTGACGTGGATGACACTTTTTCTAGAACCTTCCTCTCCTAACTACCATACAAACAGGAGGATCGTGAGTAAGTGAGTGAATATTAACGTTGCCCTATTCAGGTACACTACGGCTCTTTTGAAGACAGGCCTCATTACTTTGAAACATTGCCAAATGCCCAGGACGACACTTGAGCTGTCCCATCTCCTAACTTTCGCACCACACCAACGGGAGGGTGTTTCAGCCCCTACATATTTAACGCGCATCAACCCTTCTACAACGTGGATCTTCATTGGCACTAGACTCGAACTTATGACATGCCGGCCACGAGTCCATGGTCTTGACCTTTAGGCTACTGTGGACACCCAAACAAGAGGACATTACTCCTTGACACAATTAACGTAATAATTTTAGGGGTGTAGTGTAGCGCCTCCTCGTTGGGGCACCCTGGGTAACGCTAATTCTGCTACAGCCTTCATCATTTTCTTGCAAGTAAGCCGCAATTAATACCGTATCTAGCTACAATCAATTCCCATCAATAATTGAATCGAGTGCAAACAACTTAACTCATTTCTTTGCACCGGAAGAGAGGTCGTTCTCCAATGGATCCCATCTCATTGCAGCATTCATGGAAATGAACAAGCCGACAAGATGGCCAAAGAGGCTTCGACGCTGTATCCACCTTGCTTTTTCCGATGCTTCTTCGAAATGCCAAGCGACTTCTCAGGAACTAATTTTCGAGAATTTCCGTTCTTACAGACCTGACAGTTGGCAAATCTTGGTCTCGTTTGGCTCGATGGCCAAAGACGTGCTCAGCTTTCTGCCCTACTAGGGCGGAGGGTGTGGCATGTTTCAGAGTCATCACCGGACATGATTACCATCTGTTTAAGATTGGCCTGACTGATTCACCGCTCTGCCCTTTCTGTAAATCCGGGCCAATGATAAAAGAGCGCATCTATCAGATTGCCCCGCTCTACTTCATATTCTCTCACAAGACAACTGTGGAGTTCTCCTTCCTGCTAGAGCCACATCTACTTTATATTGGACTACAAGATGCCTTATGTCCGAGAGGACGTTGGCGGGCGCAATTTTAAAAATAATAATAATAACGTGCATTTATATAACGAACCTATCTAACATATCTATTTAATATGCTTTACTAGTTGGATAATCAGTGGCACCAGGGAGGTAACAGGGACCATCCAGCCACAAGTTCCTGTCTATAAACTCTAGGCTCAAGCCCCATTTGGCTAGTTGATAAGTGTATTGTATCTTTAAGGGTGTGTATGTTAGAAATACATATCTCCAACATTTCATTCTAAAACAAGGCCATGAAATACACAAAATTTCTTCTCGAATATGAATAAAAAAATCTTGAAAGTTGATAGAAATGCTTGGAAGTGCGTCCTCACTTCCATCTGTAGATTAACTATATCGCATTTTGTACATCTAAGCGTTTTCGTCTTTGCGCTACTGCAATAGTTTCGATTGCCGTGTAGAGGGGGTCAATACACGTTAAATCTGTCGAGGCTCAATGTTCTCCCATTGGTGTGGTGCGCTAGTTTGGAGAAAGGGTGCAGCTTAAGTGTCGTCCTCGTCACTTTACTTAGGACTTAGAATTAAAAGGTTCGTCACCAATAGGGCTCTTGTTGATTTATAGTGTGACGCTAATGGAACTCTCATTTCAAATGTCTAACCATAATGAGGAATTTAACTCAATGTTTCTCAAGATATAGGGCGCATTCCCTTGGGGGCCGTGATAACCCTACGAGGAGGGTGCGAGCATATTGAAAAGTCGAAAACAAAAGATGATTTTAAAAAGTTATTTTTCTGAAAGTAAACAAAATACATTCTGTGTGTGACATAATAAAAAATAACACCACATTAACACTAAAATAATACACTTATAAATGTATCTGTATTGCACAATGTATTTTGTAATTAGTTTAACATTACTAAGTTAAGAAAGAGCAAGTTTAACAATTACCAGTGACCCATGGGCTTGTCATATATAATATTATGTATACAAATTAACACGTATTTCGGTAATTTGTGTACGGTTTATAACTAATCCCTTAACTGCCGATTAAAACTTAGGCTATTGGCTCCCGAATGCCACCGTTTTCTACTTATGCGCGGGTATGAGATGTATTGGAGGGACAGAAAATTGATAAAAATAAGCAAATCTTCTGAAATTAATAAATCCTTCACAAACATTGTCAAAGGTCCTTTTTTTGCATTCAAAGCTCTCGGAATAATTTTATGGATAGTAGTGCACAGAAAAGTTAGTTCTTCTGGAAAGACGTGTGCATATACGTTTTAGGGGCAAATAACGGTTTGGCTGATCGAGACATTTATTTACGCCGCTGGTTCTTAAAAGGTTAAAGCTGTATCGTAGCTTTAGCGTCAAAGAATAGTGTTATCGAAATCAATACATTGTCGTTATATGGAGTGGGGTGCGATTAAAATTATGATTGAATATTGAGCCACAAATATTGGAAGTTTAATCCTAATGCTTCAGCTAGCATCCTAATGAAATGGTAATATGTTGCTGTGAAAAGAATATTCATGTGCCTTATGTGGCTACGTAAATCAACTCGTCACGTCAGCTTAATGGTTTTCAGCTTCCAGATAAAAAATAAAATAAAGACAAGAGAATTTCTATAAGCCTTAGAATCACGATATCTGACCCTTCTGCAATGATCCAGACGCGGCAAAATAATCACATCTCATTTCTTGAGAGCAAAAACAACGTGTGCGTGCGTTTTCTCTCAAGTCGAACATTTATCATTATTCTTTACAACCCATCAATTTTCGAACAACCTGAGAAAACAATTTCGAATATTCTTACCTTCTTCCGCCAAACATCAATTTTTATCTCCGTGTAATCATGCCGAGAAAAAGAACGTACAAATTTTTAGTTCTACTTTTTATTTTTTATTTTTCATTCTCGTGTTTTCACGCAAAGCAATCCATCTTGCAAAAGAAACTGGATGTCTGGAATCTCTACCCGGGGAAATAGAATTTATTTCGTTCCCTCTTTTCACTTCATTTCGAAAGGAAAAAAGTTTACTTTTTGCGCATAATTCACCAACATAGATTAAACTTGCAAGACAGTAAAGCAAAGAATGCTTACTTCTTTGCTTAGAAAAAACTCGGATAGATTCTTCTTCAACAGATGAATAATAAAGACGAGAAAAAGGGAAACTTTAAATCTCAGTTTTATTTTGAAGCTTGTATTATTCGTATCAAATTTGAAAACAGACAATGGGAGAGAGAAAAATCGTCAAATATGTCCTGTGCACGCAAGTATTAACTTGAAAGGTGACTTTCATGCTCAAGTTAAGTTATTTCCATTTTTATTTCTCAATTTATACTAAAACTTTGAACTATATAACCTGATTCTCAGAGAGTAATGAACTTATAACCATGGATAAAGGTTTTGTGTCTCATTTTTTCGAATGAGTTTTGTGACGTTTGAGATGAATAAAGGTAGCGTGATATCTATTAATTAAAATATTTAATATATTTTCGTCGCAGCTATTAATTACAGTATATACATTGAAGTTATTAAAAATATTGTTTAGAATTATTAGAGTCATAATTAAGCTGTTTGTGAGGGAGGAGGTTGCGTCCGTTCTCAGCGAAGTTTTCAAACCATCTCCTCTTTTGTCTCAGGGTCCCGGGAAAAAGGGGGTCGGGCATTATCCTCGGGGTTGCACCCAAACGTGGGTGTAGTAGGGGGCTCCTTGTGGTGTCAAATGTTTCCGGGGGGATGTCCAAGACAAGACGGCGCAATATTTTAAGAATGTAGATGTTCATTGCATGTGGTGATTATATCCGCAAAAGAAGCCGATTCACAGCTGTGTGGCGGGAAAAGTCACAGTGATTATTAACGTCTCACTGGCTACTGGTGACGCACCTTGTACTTTTGAAATATGGTCAAATGACGGAAACTGCATCTTATCTGGCATCTCTCTCTCCAAACTACCATACCCAAATGACGATTTAGGGTGGCCTTAAAAAAAACCCGGTGATACTTCAGAACAGTTCGCCAATTTTGCGTTCAGGCCACGAGCTCGGGACCATAACCACTAGGCTACTGCTACATCTCATTTCTACAAAGAATGCTGCGTACTCTGAAAGGTATACGTTAAATATGGTGGTGGTTTCGCCTTCCGGTTTGTATTTGTGTGTGTGTATGTGTATAGGAACAGAGAGAGAGAGAAATCATACATACCCGGTGTCTATAATTAAACTTGAAATTTGCGAGCAGACTGTTGCAAAAACTATACAGCGGAATTTCATAAAAATTGGACAATGGCAAAATGTAATTTTGGGAATTTTTTCGAGGGAAAAAAGAACAATGTGTTTTTAAAACCACCACTAGAAGGTGTTGTAACCATAGTAATCTAGCTCGCAGGAACCCGCGGGATATAAAGATGTGAGAGACAAACCGCACGCAGTCATACTCGTTTCCAAGTCAAAGAAGATGACGCTGATTCTTCAGGTACGTGCTTTGCTGGTGAAATTCTTTTACAAAAATGGAGACTGCTACGGAAGCTTTGCGAAAATTTCGGTCTTTGAAGCGGTTACGAAAAGTTTCTCTCAGTAGTCAAGGACTGACAAAAGTTTTAATTAAAAAAATTTGTACCTGCGTCTACAAGCATGCACCGTCACCAGTCAACAATACGCTTCATTATTAGAGCAATCCGTTATTCCGGCTCTTCAGGTAAGACGATGTGATATAACTGCAGTGTTTATGCAAATGGTGCTCATCCACACATCGCTCGTTATGTAAAACAAGTGTTCCGCCACCCTTTCAGTGAAGAGAGAATCATCAGCTGGCATATTCCAGCAGCTTGGCCTCCTAGATCCTCCGACTTGAATCCTTGCGACTTTTTGCTGTCTGGATACCTCAAAGCCATAGTCTACCTTGTACCCCCTTCACGTCTCTATCTAACCTTAAAGAAACCTTGAACACCATGTGTGTAACATTCCTCAGTTCATGCTGCTTGCAGACGGTAGCAGACAATGGTGGATAGCATATCGAACATTTTTTTGCAAACTATTGTAGATAATTTATATGTTTACAATAAAGCTATGATACGCCACCTAGGGGTGGTTTTTGAAACTTATGGACATCCGGTATATCTACATAATATGTCACAAAGCTATAAACTATAAAATATTTATGACTCATAAACTGAACATAAGAATTAAGCTTCCTGAAATATATATTTTTAAAAAGGTAAACAGTTTATTTTGGAACATCCCACAATAACAAAGAAATATGAGACTGTAGGATATATTGCTATTCTGTCTTGCCTTAAGTAATTACAACACTCAGCTGAAATAAAGGAAGCTCAATAGATAGAGAGAGAGAGAGTAGTATTACAGTAATTATATGGATGACGAGATGTTGAGACGCGGTTACCTCAAATAAATATCTCAAGAAATTATCGACTAATCTTGATACATTTCCTTTAACATCTTTCCTGATTTCTCATGAGTTCTTCGATGAAACAAGGTAACGACACAATGATAACAGATGGCCCAAGAACAATGCCCAAGTTTCATCTTCTACATTCGAGGAAATTGAAAATGGGTTTGTAAGATGAAAAGTTCAGAGTTGTTTAAAGTATGCCTGCACTTATTTACTAGTTTTACTCAAGTATTAGAAAAATCCGAGATCAGATAATTAGTTGTAATCCTTTAGAAAAGTATTGAGATTAAAACTTATACAATTATAGCACCCGTTTTTCACATTTTTTTGTGGTGAACTTAATGGCATATTTAAGAGAGGGCAAGATTGATAGATATTTATAATCCTATAAACATTAACATAGAAGAAATATTAACAAAATTTACCTTACTGTGTCCTTCTAAATAGTCAGCTCTTATACTTATGCACCGCTGATATCTGCTATACATGTCCTGGAAACTTTGCAAGAAGTTTTCTTTTGGGATGGAATTTAAAAGCCTCGTCACGTTTCGTCGGATGTTAGGGACATTGTCAATAGCGATAACACTTTTTCTCATCCCTAAATTCTGGATAAGGATTTGTCACACTGATTCGTGGTTAATAGGCACACAGTTAATATACGATCTTTAGTGATTAATTTCCTCAATTTTTCAATGTCTTCGTCTCTGACAAAGGTCTTCAATCTTCCGCTACAGGGATTGTTAGAAACACTTTCTCTGCTTTTTAAAAACGGGTGAGCCACTCGTTCACACACTTCATGGATAGTGTTTGATCTTCCTAAACACGCACCAGCAACGCATAAGTTTCTTTCGGTGTCTTACCAAACTTAAAACAAAACTTTAAATGGATCTTTTGTTCGTTCAGTTTCCTATTTTCAGTTATGAACCAACGTACTAAAGAAGCACTTTGTAAAACGTCTTACATGAAACACAAATGAGGCTGAACTTAACAACAGGGGGAGAGGGCAGATAGTCAACACTTCCGCTACGCATGTGCATCGTTTTGTTTCACCAGAGTTGCTAGATCGGCCGTTCTGACTTCATTCCCCGAACTTTATTGTCAGAGGTTGTATTTATGAAGTTTTCTTATCAGTAAGAGAATATGAAATCTTGTTGCAGATAATTCAAGCTATTACGCCGTTGTTTTATCTACAGAAATAAGCTTTAGTGTATGAAGTTGAAGTAAACACTTAAGAAATTACTCTTTGATTGAAAAGCCTGTTTAACATACCCAAAGAATACAGTTTCATTTAAAGATTCTGATATGGTATGGGTGGCAAAGAGAAAGTTAAAGCCCTGGTTAAAAGGTCGAGAGTTAAAGCCCTGGTGCCACTGAAGACATGCTATTTAGAGGGGCTGATTCCCGTTAAATTTGTCATTGAGGAAAGTCTTCTTGTTGGTATGATGTGGTTGTTTGGAGAGGGGTTGTCAGCTCAAGTGATGTCCTCGTCACTTGACCGTGGTCAAGCTTAAAAATCTATCTCAAATAGCTCTCGTGTTTCTTTATAAGGTGTCAGCTCATTCATTGATACAGTAAGGAAAGAATAATATGAATGATTAAAGCCATATTAATGCACTCAAAATAATAAACAGTAACTACATTTAGTATATGTTTTTTTTTTCACATTTAAGTGTGCCAAAAAGTCAAACAAAATAAGAGAGTTAAATTCTCCAAATAATTTCAGTAACATGATGTATGATTATTTTAATCAACTTTTGAATTTATATGTATATTAACAATTAGGCTGTACTTACATTGCTGGTGGAGTAAAAAAATTCTTTTTTACAAGACTTGTATTTTAATTTAAAATTATTAGATATAGAATCGTGTTTTAAAAATACTGTGTTAGATTCAATCTCTGTGAAGCATTATATTTAAAATCTAAGTAATGGTATATTCCATCTGGAAAATTCAACGAACAGCAAGTAAAGCATTTTAGAACATTGTACCGAATGGTTGTTAACGGGGTCTCCTTTAACGGTTGGACAAACTCTTTTAAAGTATTGCTCGAAGCGTTCTAAATAGTGTGTACGAGCTTCAAATATGCTCAAATCAATGCATTATTCAAGTGCAACCTGAGTGCACTTTGTGTGTGTTCTACAAAGTAACTCGTTCGTTCAGTGGTTACAACGTAACCTTGTCACGCAACCCCATCGTTAGGCTAAAACTGTGGTTTTGAAATGCAAATTTAGTTTCGAACTTATTATTCTAGAAAGTAGCACCCTTCTAAGCACCCAGAGGGCATTTAAGTCTTGGAAAAATAACTGTTATTGGTTGTGTACGAGGATTTATTTATCTTTACAAGGAGAAAACAAAGCTGCATACAAACTAATGTTTGCTCCAATTTGTCTCAAAATAAGGAAAAAAAATATTTATCTTGCTAAATTTAGAAATAAAAAAGCTTTTTTTCAGTAGTTATGTTATCTTTTACAATACGCTTAAAGGATTTCTTAAAATTGTTTATATATTTATAATCATTGAACACATATTTATATATAATACCGTACATATCAGAATGTAAATCAATCCGTGAATAAGCTTATATTGTCTGTGCGTGTGTGTGTTTTTACATAAATTTACCCTTAATTTGGAACTTGTATATAAGACGAATTGGAAAAGAAACCTGTAATTTAAAAGCATGTGTAACATGAGAGCAGAAACTTTGAAAAGGGGGTAAAACGGGTGAAATATTTTCTAGTTAAATTGCTATAATGTGAAAGATTAACGACGGCAGTGTTATAAGTATTTGTAGTAAATCTTTCACAGGATAATGTATTTTGTTTCGTTTCACTTATCTTGTACACGTTTTGCGCTAGTTACATTTTCTGTGCCATTTTTTTTGTTTAGAAATTGAGTGGAAAGAGAATTTCGTATACGACAAGTAATCGTTGGTCAATGATTCATGCTCTGGACTAAGAAACTTAGCACATTATGAGCATAAGTGTTCAGACATCCGTTCAGACGTTCAGTCGGAGAAAACCACAAAAGCAAATATCAAGGGTGTGATGACGTGTGAAATGAAAGGAAAGAAATACATTTATTAGACTTAAAACATGTTTATAATACGAACACAATGTGCCTCAAATAGACGTCAGAAATGAAACAACAAGTAATTGTCCCAGAAATTGTTCGAATACGCAGCCGCGTAGGTCAGTGCACACCCGAAACCCACTAACGAAGTACTGTCGGATGCTTTCAAACAAATCTGGTTGCATTTCTGGCAATGAGTTGTGATGATTTTTATTTTTGTAAAAATGCTGCATGTCTATTAAATGTATTTATTACCTTTTATAGTCCCTCTTAGTTCCACTATACATCACACTCCTAATAACTGTTATTGTGAATTACTCAGACTAAATGTGTTGTGCGACCCCATTTTCTATGGTGATTTGTCGTTCCTATGCTCCTGCTATCACCCATCTAAATTTGTTGGTTGAATTCGGCAATACCCTATACACAAGCTAACATCCTTACTTTCAGTAGCATAACAGAGACCATTTAGGACCCCCTGCAAAGTCAGGTTTTGGGTCCCTAAGTGAGATTTTATAAAGGCAGGTACTTAGCGGCAGTCAGGCTTTGGCTCCTAAGCCCCCGATGCGGGGTTGCGAGGGTGTACGTGAAGCCACTGCAAACTTTAATTTTTTGAACAAATAAAAAATATTAGTAGAAAGTTAAAGATAATCTTACAAATATATAGCAAATCAGAGGTGGAATTACCGAATCTTTCCTCAGATAAAGCGACATTAAGATAACATATACATTGCAGTCAAATTTTTATAGTTTTAGCCTATATCTGTCCTATAAGAAGTATAATCCCTAAGCTTTCGACGGCTTGTGAACTTAACTTAGGGCAGCGGATAACATGCAATCAAATTTTATTTTCTTTCATTTGTAATTAGTCCCTACAGAAGCACGAAAGGGATTAGGAACTCCCGAGTACTTTTGACAAGTTTAGTTGCAGATTGTGTCGTGTTTATAAATTATTTGAAGTCGAAATATATAAGTCAAGTAACATTTGTAATGTTTGGGCTTGATCATGGAGCACAGTGGTGCAACGGAGAATATTAGGGACAACTTGCAAAGTCTGGTTTTGGACCCCAAGCCGAATCTTATAGAGGATTGCGTACTTGGCGTCAGTCAGCCCTTGTGCCCTCTAGAATCCTGCCCCCCTCGCAATGCGGGGGTGTAAGTTACGCCACTGAACAAACACCATGGAATCAACAAAATGTACGAAATGTGAGCAAGCTTCAAAATCAAAATTATAAAACAGGGCAAGAAAAAGAACAGCTGCCTGTTCTTTTGATACAAGAACAAGAAGAAGAAAAACAAGAAGCCAGAAAGAACGGCTTCAAAAGTATCAGAAAAGATGGCTAGGAATAAGAGAAAGAATAAAGATGCTAATAAAAAAATGCTTTGTGAAAAAATGTTCTATGAAGAAAGAACTAGCTTGATAAACTGTTTTAGAAAATAATGTTTCAAAATGAGGTCAACAATAGAAATTGAATTATTATGTTGCTGCAAGAGCTACAATTAGTGCTTATCAAAAAAGAGGCGATAAATTTTAAGCAACATTAGGTTGGTGCAATTGTTTCATGTAAAAAAATTGAATCGAGTTTTAGTCTTTTCTTTTACCTTTCCTCTAAGACGACCCAGGATTTTGGTCTTTTTTTATTATTGTTTATTTATTTATTTTATTTAACTATTTGATGTGCAAAATATAAGATAATAATTTTTAAAATGGTAAAAAATAGGTGCTTTTTTTGGTTTAGTTTTGTTTTAAGAAATTTATTTTGATTATGACAATAGTTTACGTATTAAAAAGAAAACGAACATTTTAAATCTTTTTTTTTAAAATGCCAATTTTCAATCATTAAAACAAACTCTTCGTCTTTTTCACTATCAAATGAACTTTTGCTTTTAATATTTTTTATACATAGTAGAGCGTCCTCAAAAGAGAAAGAGTTCCTTTTTCCAAGTGTAAATCAAGACTAATATTAATGAACTAAGTTTAAAATAAACTAATAATGGCTTAAAAATAAAAGGACAAACAAATCTTTAAGTTCAATCTGATATTGTGTTAAAAGAATTAATTTCCGAAATTGTTTAAAGAACTTACAGTAAGGGAAAGAAAGAAACAGAGAACTAATCTTAATTTTAAATTTAAATCTTTTTGAGTACGAAGAAATAAAAACACCTAAAATCCTTTCATGTATGAAATTAAATAATCAAATTCCAAGTTCATGCACATCTTAAGTAATTTAATATTAAAGAAATTAACCAAATCCGAGGCATGTAAATCTTATCATTTGAAAAAGATATAAGAAAAAGAATTTTTCTTAGCACAAAAATTAGTTTAATTTTCCTCAAACACGTTTTACTCGAAATATCAGAATTAATACGTTGCACCTAAACAAATAACCTTCATAAGCTCTCCAAGAGTAATACAATGTATTACTTGAAGCTGTGTTTTAACTTTTTACTTCAGTCCTGAACTATTACCCACACCTAAACACCAAACATCAAAGGGGAGTGACATTTCTCGAAACATATGACCATTTACCATATCCATCATCACAACATTCCTGGACCCACCTTATCTTCCTGCAGAGCTCTAACGTAAATTTCTAATTACTCTCGACTAAACACTCAGGCGAGCTGTCAAAGTACCAGAAAATACCATTATGCGGGATGCCTCTCAAGTTGGGTTAAGTGTAGCGCCCGGATTCGCTTACATTGTAACTCCGAGTGAAGCTTATTGGTTGATGGATGAGGGGTTGGTTGTCTTGGAATAATGTGATTCTCAAGATTGGCAGCTTTAGTGAAGCTCACTCAATGGCGGAGGCAGACTTAGCGCTATTTAATGCTGCGGTAGCTAAAAGGTTACGGGGAAACCATTGAATAAAGCTTTTACACACACACTTATATATATGTATATCCATGTATATATATATATTCATACTCACACACACATATATATGTATGCATACACTGGATGTTTATATGTATGCGTTTGACACGCACCCCCATTTTTTGCGAAGGAACCGGAAATATATGTTAGTAATACTACTATGTTTTAAAGTAATTTATTCGAGGTATTATCCCAGGATCTTGAAAAATAGTATATTTCTAGAAAAACAACCTTTTTTTTTTAGTTCATAAGGTATGACATTTCTTTTAAATAGACAGTATTTAGATCTTTTTAGAAGTCCAAGATTTCTTATGCACATCTCTTTCATTTTTATTTTTGTAGCAATCGTTCTTATACTTGGCTTATAACGTTTACCCGTAAATTTCGATCTTATATTTTGTATTAAAAGTGCGCATTATACGCCGGATTTGACGGTGTATATATATATACGTACATACAGTAGCGCACACAAGAACTTTTCAAGGGGGTCGGGGTCGAAAGTTCATCAATCTTGTATCATGCTTCTTTTGATTTTGTCGATTTTCGGGTACAAAACACAGTAAAAAACTTATTGCATAAATAATTAGCATTAATTAATAAAATTAATCATTAATAACAAATACTTAATTAAATTTTACACGTACTATATACTTAAAATTATAATCAATCAGAAAAAAAATCAAGAGTTTGGGGGGGATTCCGGACCCCTTCCCAAAGCCCTTGATTTTTCTGATTGATATAACTTAAGTATACTAACTCCCAGACCCCTCCCCTTGTGTGCGCCACTGCAATCATATATATATGTGTGTGTGTGCGCTCAATAATTCCCTCTAATATGCTTTTAAATAACTTTTAATTATTTGGTCCAGTCCTTCATGAGAACTGTTTAATTATTTTAACTAGCTATCCGCCAAACGGGAATCTTAGGAATTCAATCCGTCCACCCACCCAGATCATATATTTTCCCACTTAGTATAAATAGAGATATCTCTGGAAAATTCCGCCTCTTTTGCTCTATCTCCGTAATCAAGTAGCCGGCCACCGTGCGTAGTGTCTTAGCTTTCTTTGTTCTGTATTGTGTCGTGTTTTGTGTTTGGTACTCGCATGCTTGTGTGTCTCAGGTTGTGCAATAAAACGAATTTAAATAGTCACAAGCCTACCTCGTCAATCTCATCAGTAAGCAGCATCAACAATCATAATAAATAGTGATCATATTAAGAAATCCCTTCCACTGGCTACTTCTTTATATATATATATATATATATATATAGTATAATAAAATAAGTATAGACAAATTGTAAATCCTACAAAGCAAAGAATGGCTGAAAAAATGGATTTGAAAACCGATAAAAACCCGCTAAACTATAGAAAGTCAATTGACCAAAATGGGAAGCTAGTATGTTTTTTAAAGCTGATACTGGTTTAGAACAGTGAAATATGGTTACACTTACTTAGCAGAAAACTAACCTTCCCCAACAGAAGAAAATTTCGACATAATAGAGTAAAAAGGGGGAAAAAAAGCTTGGATAGAAAAATGAAGTTAAGCCTAATAATAGTACGGGCAACCTGTTAGTACTATTTCAAACACATAAAGTAAAATGAATGAATATTGTAAAGTTGTACAATGACACATATTGAGAAAAACAATAAACTCCGATATTTCTATCATAATTTACCACAATCTTTGAGATTCCTAATAACAAAATTAAAAGCAAAGCGTGTCTACTGTATGAAAATAAACTGCTTATTGGTGTTACTATGTGTTAAGTGTGCCTATATAATTCTGAATTTAACCATGAAGGCATCTAAATGGCTCTATAGTAATAAATAGTAAAAAAACTGTTGTAACCGAATAGAATAATTCAAGAGAAATTGATCAAAAGTATAATAAACTGTTTGCGTGTGTTTTTATTTTTATAGATACATTTGAATAGAAACCAACTATTTGGGTGTTCACATTATACACACCACATTTAGATACACACACCTACACACACACACACACATATATATATATGTAGGATATCCCATTTGTAAAAGGTTAGATCATATCTTTTACCGAGGTCGGCAATTCTGATCAAAACAGTATTCTACATCAACGCCATCTAGCGTCCCTTTTAAAACGCCGTCATTAATCTTTTTCGCCAGAGGCCTACTAACACTCGTCGAGAAACGTCGTATTTCGCGCGTCAGCGCCGTTTCATCCACGCCAGGCGGTAATAACACCATAATGAGTTCTATCGTTCGTCCGCGCCAGGCAGTAAGTCTTAATAGCACCATAATGAGTTCTAATTAATCTCAATTGCCTCCCTTTAAGTAATGTGATCTAACTTTCCTATTCTTTTGAAATATTCCCCATGTAAATACTCTCCTATAATTCTTAATAAATGATTTAGTTTTCAACCAGTTTCTTTCTTTAACTATGTTGTCTATTTTATTTCAAAATTAACTAATACACCCTAAAAACCCCTAGACACCACGCCATAAAAACCCCGCTATCTGAAGGATCCCACCTTTGGAAGATTTTGGTTGGATTCCCATATATATATATATATATATATAGTAATGAATTTTTCTCTTTCTCCCGTTAAAATAAAAGCAAAAAACCCTGTATTAAATGAATAATAAACCCCGGTTAACAAATTATTTAAAAAGCTTTTTTTTTTATAGTTTGTATTAGAAAAAAAGTGGATTACTTCTTAAAATGACGCATCTTTTTTGTGTGTCCGGAACAGAAAAACGCACAAATATCCGTACCTTCTCCGAGATTCAAACCCAGTCCCAAAGGCACAGCAGTCATCATCGTTAAACACTATACCATATGGGTGGCACCTTGTATTTGCGATTTGTTATGGCTACAACATTTACAATCCCATCAGGTTCGATTAAGAATACTGCGGTAACGGAATATTCGGATTTAGCGCCTCTTTTTTTCAGGATATCGTGGTTTATTATATTTCTTTATGATGAGTTAAACGTGATCTATGTACAAAATAAAGATATAGGCACATGTTCTAAAGATACTAAAAAATGATGATGAATTCTTATATCCTGAATATTTGGCATAATCATTATTAAGGTGACCATTTTTTTTTTACAATGAAAAGGAGGATGAAAAACTTAAGAAAAAAGGACAATTTGAATATATGAAATGTTTTATATTAATTCAAACAAAAAATATGCTAAATACACTTATATTCTTTTTAATTATTATCTTAAACGACTATTTTTCCATTGAATGAATTTTTTATGTCAACATATCATTTTCCAATATATGGGAAAGAGAGAGAGAGTTGGGGCAAAAAGTATTCTTCATACGGAATTTTACGGTAAGCATTGTAGCTAAAATATTAACATTTAATTTGATTTCTCACATTCATACTCTCTCTAATCAATACCAACTGAAGAAACCTCTTTCAAATATTGCATTAGTTCCAGGGCAGCACAACGTACATTCAACAAGGATAATTACAGTTTCATATGGAATGTGTTCATTTTTGAAATGGTTTAAGTAATTTCACCCATTTTTTACCAATTTCTCAGCATGTTGATTTTCCAATTGTTCTACTTTATTAGAATTTAAATATACATTCAGTCTTCTTTCAATTTCAAACAGACAATTATCATCGATTTTAATATCAGGCATTTCTTTCGATAAAAACTCAACGTAATTTTCAATATCTGCCCAATTCACTTGCGACAAAGTCAAAAATGTACCGTTGAAAACTGTTATTCCCTGTGATATTTGTTTTCGGATCATTCTTCGACATTTTGGAAAATTTTTTGATTCATCTCTGAATGCAGCGATTAACAAGATCAGTTTTAAAATATTGAAAAGGAGACAAAAGGAGGACACTTTTCGAGGAAGGATAGAACCTATAAAAGGAGGACTGTCCTCTCTAAAGGAAGACGGTTGGTTCACCTTATCATTATCCAAGATATCACGCGTACATGTGATTACAGTTAATAAATATGAATTTGCGTATCAATTAGCAGTAGAAGATCTTAAAACTAATTGAAATAGGACAACAGTTTAATGCATTAATTAGATACCACACAGATTATCACACATTTATCTATCTAAAACAAAAGCTCCTAAGCATCAACTGAAAATTCCGTTCTCCCCTACTTCCCTTACAGGCTCTTCTCAAACGATTACCAACTCTAAACATGACTCCCCAAAAGCCATTCCTTCAGTAATTGAATCTGAGCCACAAATATTACATGTAATGAGTCCCCAATCTACACTTCCACCAGCAGGTGTCACGTCATGCTATTAGTTTTCCAGAAGAACTCTTTATCTACGCGCGGAAGCGGACGTGACCTTTACATTTCGCACCGGCTGGCTGTCAAGCGGCCCCAATGAGAAATCTGACAGAGGGGGTTTTTCAGCACTCTGGCCATTTGAAAAGCCGGTGACAAATGATGCCGGAGGGTCAGCGGAAAGAAATGAAGACTATTTCTTCCATCTCTCTCTTTTGATATTTTCACCGGAAGACTTCTTTTTATTTAACCTTCCGCCAAAGTAGAAGATGACAGGGTGTATGGGGGCGTGAAGAGATGTGCCTTTGTTTCTTTTTGGGGAAGGAGGGTGCTCCATACTGACCATTTTGTTCTTTTTGCTCTTCCCTTTATTTACGACTCGGTCTCTTTCTCGGAGTGAAAATATCAACTGGGAAAGAGTAGGCGCCATAATTCATCTTTAGGGTTTGAATTGAATTCCGAATGAGGTGTGTTGTTTTTGGCCTGAGATAGAAATTGAAAAGAGTAGAATGATTCCAATTCTTTGAGTGCATTGAGTGAAAGAAACAATTTTGTATCTAACAAAATCATGGCAAGATATATATTCTATGTGAATTGAAGATATTGACATTTTTTCTTTCCTTTTTTTGAGTTGTACATGCAATTTTAATAATTCGAAGTGACTTTAATTGAAGATATTTAAATATTTTGAAAAACAAATAGTATTCCAACCATTCTATAAATTTTCACTTAATATCTTGTAACAAATTCGTTGAGGTTGTTAGTGTTTGAGAGTTCGTGTAAAGTTCAGCCATGACAAGTTCAAATTCCATTTTATTATTTCACTAACTTAAATCAAACAACTCGGGGTTGGAAATGCACAACACTACTAATTATAAGAGCAATCACACAGCTAAAAAATACTTAAGGTTATCAACTACGTTCGAAACCATGATTTTGCAAAAACGTATAAATGGATAACACTTATGGTATTTAGTGTTACTTAGATTAGAAAACGTATATAAAATTGTTTTAAGAATATTAGTACAAAAAACATTTAAGTACAATGTTTTGACAAAAAAATGAACATAGAATGACCCATTTTCAAAATATTATACTTTAGTGAAAAATGCTTCTATTATAATATTTTTCCTGTCTATAGCTCAGACCTCTGTACAGAGGCTCAACTAGAAGTTTTGAAATATATAACTTAGAAGTGGGTTTATCCATGTTTTACGACAACAGAGGGGAGAAATTTTAAGAAAAACGCCGATAATTATTTCAATGGGTTGTAACTCTGAAAATAATGTGAATTAAAAAAAAAATAGCTCAGACTCTCTGGAGAAGTCTTTTACTTTATATAAGCAAAATATTATTATTTTAGAAGCATTTTTTATAAAAGGAGAACATTTTGGAAAAAGGTTATTCTAAGCAAATTTTTTGCCAAAATATTGTATTTAATTTTTTTTTGTCACAATTCCCTAAAAACAATTTTATACTTGTATTCTAGTCTAAGTGACACTAACTATCATGAAAATTATCCATTTTATGCTTTTAAAATCACGGTTCCGAACGTAGTCGGATACCTTAATGTATGAACATAATCTTACTCTTAGAACACACTGTAGACTACGGTATAATTCACCGTAATTTTTTGATTTATTGTACGACCTCCAGCAATTATCCTTAAATTCAATCTTAAAGCTCATTCGAGAATAAGCAATAATTGAACATCCAGAAACTACTCTTCGACTAACTCTCAACTTGCTCTCGACTAACTTCGTGTACCTAAATTCAATGCTAAAACAGAACCACTTATTTGCATAAGTCAAGGCTTCTTCTTTGGAAGAAAGTTTTTAATAGAACGGCAGTTACAAAGAAATAAATTTACCTCAAGAGGATTAATTACAGTTTCGAGGATAAACCAGTTATAATCTTGACGAAGTATTTGAAATATAAGCTTTATAAACTAACCTTTGTTTTAACATTGGAGAATCAAAAAAAAAAAAAAAACACAAGAAGTTAGCATTCAATAGGGTCCCCGGCAAAAGCCGGTTTTAGAGTCACATTATTCAGTTACTCGAGGGGTTTTGGCGAAAGACCTCGTAATTACCGTTAAAGCTCGAAAGCTGTTAATTTGGAGATTACCTAGCTAACCTGCAGATTAGCTTAAATATTTCGTTATAGTGTAGAATGAGAAGAATGTTACGTAATTTAACAGGGTAATCTTCAGATTAATGGTCTCCGTATCGTTAAAGTTCAAAAGTTCGTTTCTCTCCTTTCTTTTCTGTTTGGAATTTTGATTGAAAACGTTGACTCATGCCACAATAATTTATCCTATACTTTTGAAAAAGAATGGCAGAGACAGTAAATGTATTCTATAGAATACTTCTTGAACTAGTTTATAATACATCTAGTTACGACAAATAAAACAATCTCTTGGTACCGGCAGGATTTCAAAAAAATGTGATTGCTAATCCAAATGTATCTCATATCAGGTGATGTGCTTGTCGAAAACACTAATTACTATTCAATTCAAAGTGTCATTAGTCTTTTTATTTTAATAATGTAGGCATCGTTTTATGTTTCGTAAATTCATTTCCTTAACTATAATTTTATGTTGAACCTTTGTACTATAGTTTTTCAATTG
The DNA here is from genome assembly GCA_019973955.1 of Trichonephila inaurata madagascariensis. Classification (NCBI taxonomy): domain Eukaryota; kingdom Metazoa; phylum Arthropoda; class Arachnida; order Araneae; family Nephilidae; genus Trichonephila; species Trichonephila inaurata. The sequence continues at coordinate 246,807 of BMAV01007967.1, forward strand.
ATTGATGATTGATTCTAACAAATAAGTTGTTGTTTGCTTGATTGTATTAACGTGGTTCTTGAGGCATCACAAAATAAACAAACAACATTTAGTTTAAGCTCAAAGATCTTATTTTGACTTTTAACAAGTGTCTAGTAGGTAATGTGCAGAATATATTTAGGTAATTTGTGTTCAGACTACCTAAGTAATTTTAAAAATGAAACACTTTTCTGCACTTTAACGGATTACCCTAGTTAATAAGTGGATTACCCGAATAATCTGCTCCTTAACTAATTTCTGCACTTTACTGTGACAACAGTTACATGTACTTAATGAATTACGTATATGTGTGTGTTCGCACACTGTGTATTTCGAATACTGTTCCAAATCAAATGTCATTTATCGTTTTTTTTTTGTCTCACTTTCACCTTTGCTGTTGTGCTTACAATAAGGATTGCAGTACCGGGATACCGAATACCGGTATTTTGAGCAATTTGTGCAATTTGTAATATCGGTATTTACAAGTTTAAATAACTGTTTTTCGGTATTTACCAGAATTTTTAAAATCATCTCCACTATATGTTCAATGATCACCAACATAGCAAAATAGTATACTTTTTTATTTTTACGCCTCCCTAATGGATGAAATTAATTAAACTGTGAATATATAATTAAATCGTACAGTTAAAAATCGTACAGTGATAAAATATGTGAATTCGAAGGAGGCGGGTCGAAACTATCCTTTTACAGCTCAAAGGGATACTGCACACATGCAGGATTCATAGTCTGTTATTCATATATGTGAAAACAAGGTTGTAGTTGTGAAGAAAGTGCGGAATATTTCAATATTTTTAAACTAGCGAGTTTGTGATGCACATTATATTTACATATCATATTTTAGGGTTCAAAATGTTTTTTTTCAGATTTAATATATAAATGTACCCATAAATAATAAACCATATTAATGAATAAGAATAACTTTAAAAAACATAAATAAATCAGTTGATGCTACTTTGGTTTGGTTTCATTATTTATATGATGAAAACCACAGAACATAGATTAAATAGAGATATTTGCACTTTCTTTTGTGATTTAAACAAATAAGATGTTCCTTTACCAATTTGTCATTTTGTATATACAGTTATAATTTATATGCTACACATTTTTTGTGATATTTACACTCTCTATTATAAAACTGGCAAATAAAACAAAGAAACACTCGTGTTTCCTTTCTTTTTCTAAAATTTCTACTACCGGTATTAAAACCGGTATCCCGGTATTAAGATCTAAAAAATACCGAATACCGGTATTGAACTTGTGGTTCGATATTGCAATCCCTAGTTTACAATGCTGTGTTGACTGTGAAGTGTTAATTGAGTATTTTAATGGAAGAAAATTAGAATTAAGGAAACAAAGGGCATTTAAAGTAGCTCAAGTTCAGTCCAATTATATAAATATTTTTTCTTTAAATACGCAATGATACAACCAAATTATTGATGTATCGTTTCCAGATGACCAAAGAAAACAAAAACGACTTGCAATAGTTTTAAAAACTTTTAATCTTTAGTTCCACGCTCTGTTACTATTTGTGTTTTTTCTTGTTTATATATCAATCAACTAGACGTTAAATTAAAAACGATATTCTACTGTGTCTGAGAACACTAAATTAAATACATTATTTTTGTTGCAGAGCCTTTTTGCTACAACTTGTATGTACCAAGCCTTACTCAATTCAGTCCAAAAACGAACATTGTACTGCATGCATCTATTGACAAGAAATGTAAAAAAACATTTAGGCAAAAGTTTGCGAGCGAATCACTAGGGGGGGAGAAAGACTCATCTAAAATTCCATCCCACATATGCGAAAGCTTTTTGTATATGCGAGTGGCAACGCTTCGAGCTTCTAAACGAAATACAATGTCTATATTGTGTCCTATTGTATTCGGAATTATGGAAATAGTCTCCGGTTTTTCTGAAAAATCACGTAGGCCTCTGAATAGATGAATTTCATTTTGTTTATCGATAAAAGGTTTCTATTTATCCGCTGTCTCTGCCCTTTTTTCACTACATGAATACGTATTTGTTGATTTTTGTGCAGCCGGAGTCATAGATTTCCTATGAGTGAAACTGGAAATCGTCATGAGATAATGTGCTTTCGAAAAGACGAAGCCTTAGCATTCAGTAATTTTGTTAAAAATAAAATAAAATGTTTAATAATAATATGAATTCAATTTTATTCCTAGATTTGCAGCTCTTATATAATTTCACTTTTGATCCATTTTTATATTTTTTGTAAGTCTACCAAATAGCCCTCATTTTACATTCATGATGGTTAATATAATCTTAACCATATCAATAGGATCTAAATTTTGTCATCCATTTTATTATAATCAGATGCATCTAAAAACAAGTAATATATATATATAAAAAAGAAGAAAAGAAACGAGCCTTGCAGTAGTCGCATATGATGTGTAACATCTGACATGTTGTCGTAGTAAATACGCAATAGTAATATCCTGAAGAAAAAAAAATGAATGAGTATGATTAAAAAATTTTTCTATCAAATTTTAAATGGCGCTTACGCACTTCCTTTTACCCACATCGCCTTTCACGAAATCACCCACAAATATCCAACAATCGAGAGGAAAGATGTTACATATAAAAAAAATAAATAAAAATAATAATAATAATAATAATAGAATTCCTTCTTAGGTCAACAAATTTTTATCTTCTATTTTAGTTATTTTTTATTACAATTAATATAAATATGTCTATACCCATGACAGAATAAAGTATTAAAGGGTTGAATAGTTCAGAACTGTAATTTTGGTAATATTGAAAATTTTCTGATATTTAGTGTCATTTTAGAATAGAATACATGAATAAAATTTTTTTAAGGGCATTATGAAAAATAATATCGAAAATACAATATTTTGGAAAAAAAATTATCTTAGAATAATTTTTTTTTCAAAACTCTTTTAAAAAAAAATCTTCTATAATAATAATATTGTGTGGTGTGGTGCTTATATAAAGAAAGACTTTTTAGAGAGTCTGAACTAGGTTTTTTTTAAAAATTCATATTTTCGGTTACTGTCGGGGTGAAATAAATTATGGGTTTTTTTTTCCTTAAAATTTATCCCTCTTTTTGTAGTAAAATATGGATAAACCATTCTAAGTTAGTTTTTCCCAAAAAAATTTTAGTTGAGCCTCTGTACAGAGATCTGGCTATAAAAGGGAAAATATTTTTATTAGACGCTTTTTCAAAAAAGAATTTTTAAAAAATGGGTCATTCTATGTTCATTGTTTGCTATTGTACTTAAATAATTTTTTTTTGAATAATATTTTTAAAATTTTTTTATATACATTTTCTAAATTAAGGGAACTAAATATCATAAATATCCTTTTATCCCCTTTAAAAAAACCCTTAAGGGGCTTTACAAAATAGAAAGCGATTTTACGAATTTTTTCCATTTTCATTTCTATATAGGGTGCTGGATTATCATTTTTGTTTGTTACTATATACTCATTAATTAAATTTAATTATTCAAATAAAATAGAATATTGAAAAAGAAATCACATTCTCAGAAACTAAACCTTCTCAGGTAGGATTCGAGCCCATGAGAAGTTCAACACGCTATCCTTTGCGCTACAGGCACAAAACGACATGGTTTTGGACTATTATTTTTGTTTATTACTATTTTTCATTAGTTAAATATAATTAATGAATTAATATTTGAAAAAAACTGCATTAACATCAAGTGTCGTCCACTAAAAGTTTAAAAAAAATGTATTTGCACTTGAGTGGATGAATAAAAAGTATTTTATTATTGATTGAAAATTTGAACAAGATATATATATATATATATATATATATATACAGGGAGAGTGTGAAATAGTAGTAGGAATTGTCAAAAAAAAGTTTGTTGTGAATATTTTTTAAAGTTTATCTACTTATCTCTTGTTATTCCCAAAAAGTACAATATAAGTTTTAGATGGTATATTAAAAACTTTTTTAAATTGAAATTTTTCGTGATGCATCTTTTACATTTGTTTTTAAGCAAAAATCTTAATTTTATATTTTTAGTGTAGTAGTTTCAATTCAAGATTTTCATAGTACCTACATGTTGGATGTCCTAGAATTTTGTGCTTTTGAATTAGTTTAACTTTGTTAATGATTGTAGTTGCACTAAAAAGTAGATATATTGTTTTGCATTACTTCTTTGTCTTATTGATAATTCTTTGCTAATTCATATTATGTAAAATACTTTCATGCATCTTGTCAAATTTTTAACCATCGTAAAGGAATATGATTTCTGCCAATCTGATATAGTTGTTAGTGACGCTGACTGTTGTGCTGTAAAGCCTGTATTTGAATCCGGAAAATGCATAGATGTTTGCAACTGTATAGTGCATGTGCAGCATGGAGGCATTCTAAATATTCGTCGAGCTCAAATCCTCTGTAGAGGTTGGCGGAAGGGGAAGAGAAGTAGGAGATAGATTGTTGAAATAAGCAGCCTCCTCTAAATGTCAGAAAGTTCAACAGGAAAAACGACTTTCTACTCTAGGAAAGGGTCAAGCAGCAACCCTTTTCCCTGTAAGTCCCATTTAATGAAGGACAGGTGTAAAATCATTTAGTGGCTGACCCAAATAGAATTTTTTTCACCCCAATTGTTTAACGCGTGCATGGCAAGTTGGTGGTTCGGTGGTTCAAATAAACACTCTTGCCAAAGATTAACAGCTGGTTACCGAAAATTCCCGCTTGTATCGCTGCGCGGGTTGATTGATTGATTGAATATGTATTAACGTCACATTGTTCAGCTACACGAAGACTTTTGGCGATGGACCACGCAATTTTGAACCATGGTCAAATGACGTGGACAAAACCGAGTTTGGCACCCCTCCCCTAACACCACACCCAACCCGAAGGACTTTTTCACCCTTTTCGACAGATTTAACTTGCATCGCTGCCCTACACGTTGGGTCTTTAGTGGTACTGGGCTCGAACTCGCAAGCCACGATCCGATACCTGTACCACTCGGTTACCACGGCCACATCGCTGCACAGGAAAGATAATTTGTGTTGGACACGCAGTAAAATGAACTGAAAAATCGATGTTTTTACGCATGGTGAGAAGCAAAGACGTAATTTATTCCGTCTAACACATGAGAAAGTGACATTAATCAAGAGGTGGTATTTTATCATGGGGAGGGAGAGTTCACAGACACTTATATAATGCCACATAAAACTATCAATGCTCCCATGTGATGGACAAATATAGAATATCCTATTGTTCGTTATAATGCAGTGATTGAAAACACCTTTATTTTACTAGCAGATAATACCAACCCTTGCCTTGCATTGTAAAACAGTTACATGAAGAAAAATCCATAATCCAAATAGAATGATTTAAAATCCCAACTTTAACCCCTTCCTCCCCGCTCCCGTCAAAATCACATGGGGAAATTTCCTCTTATATTTCTCATGCCCGTGATATTTCCGGACTGGAGTGTTCAAAAGTAACGTGCTAAAAAGATTAAAGCTATATAGTTCTTATGAACGGAATCATGTTTATTTCGCGCCAGACGGTAGTACCAGATTATTAGTAACGTGTTTAAAGATAGTTATTTTATTTTAAACTGGATGTTAGCACAATCAGACTTATATATTAGCTGAGTTACTTATTGCAGCTCTTTAGCTGAATGTTTTGAAAGTTCGGTTAGTGAATCTGAAAGCAGTGATGATGGATTTGTACTGTTACCTGTGATCTAAGCCTTTTCATCTCTCATGCTCTGAAATATAATGTCAAAAGAAAAAAAAAATTACTAATGTGTATTTACATTACTCATAAGTCCAATAAAATTCTCCTTTAACGTAAAAAAATGCAAAATGATTTTTTTTTAATTTTTTATGTTTGCTAGAAAACCAACATTCAGTCATAATATCACTAAATGTTGGCTTTTCTTAAAAAATTAATTTTTTGTATTTAAAGTTAAAATTTACCCAAAATTTAAAAATAAATAACGTAAAATCTTGCGTATAGCGCGCACCGGTGTATAACGGGCACCCATACTTTTTAATTTTTGGGTATATTCGCCTTATAATGCGCGCATCCCCTTTTTTACAAAGAAACCAGAAGTATGCGTGCGCAATGTTCTTTTATGTCTTTAATTCATTTATTCGAGTTATTATCCCAAGACTTTGAAAAAATTGTACACTATTAGAGAGAATCAGAACCCTTTAATTTCATAATAGGTATGTCATTTCTTTCAAATATATAGTATTCCGATCTATGTAGAAGTTTTTTTAATTTTTGTTATGCTCTTCTCTTTTTTTATTTTTGATGCTATCATTTTTATACCCGGTGTATAACGCGCACTCATAAATTTCAGTCTCAATTTTTGTGTTAAAAGTGCGCGTTATACCCCGGATTTTACGATACATGTATAGAGAACAAACACTTAGTTTCATATAATTTTCTTGAATAATAATAATAAAAAAAATAGGCGCTTTTATGACCGCGTTTTCTTCAAAATTATACGGCCATTAAGGGGTTAATCAAAACGAGAATGTGTGAGATGCTACCGTTAGGAGCATTGTGGACCTCAAAATCTATCCCCAAAACTTTTTCTTGTGTTTTTAAATTAAATGTGATATGATAAAATGCATCAATGGGAGCCATCCAATTTGCTTGCATACTTTTCATGTGGTGCAGTGATAAATAATTTGCCTGTTTCTGAAGAATTATCAATTCCAATTATTTTTGTGTTTGTTTTACTTCCAGAATAACTACTCATCTTAAATCAACCATTTCGAACAAACTGTCAAACAAAGAAATCGTGGGAGAAAAAAAAAAATTTTCCCCCCAAAGTTTCTTAAATTCCCAATTTCCCCTTTTTGTTTCCCACCAACAAGAAAAGGGTAACGTCGAAAATGCCTCCTATAGATCGACATCGCCGAGTGAAATACAAACCACACGAAATCCTCATTACCCCAAAACAAACACGGGTAATTACCCTCGCTTGGGTTTCCTAGAGATTTCATTAAAAAACGGCGTCACTGCTTTGATTCGTATCGACCGGGGTCAGGGTTTGGGGATAAAAAAAAGTCGATTTTTTTTCCTTTTTCCGATTGGATAATGAACGAGCTTGCGGGTCTAATGATGGCATGGCTCCTCACGCGATTGGTCTTTGGGATGTTTATCACGTTCTTGGTAACAATGATTGGCGGTTTTTAAATGGATTGAATCGTTCGTACGGTTTTTTTGTTTTTTTTTACCGGTTTGTGTTGCTGAAGATTTTGCAATCCCAGGTAATTATGATATACCTTTCTATCCTTTAAGGAAGTTTTAAAAGCCGTTTCATCTTTGATGAAGATTGTTTTCTCAAAGGACGATTAGCGAAAGTTAATGGAATAAAATGAAGAGAATACAATTCTTAAGTTAGTTGCAAAGAATATCGGGGAAAGCATTACGTAAAGCTTCAAATGACGAAAAATCCCGTTAATTTTTTGTATTATTAATTTGCGCCCACGTTTGAGGTCAGTATGTAATGGATCTATGACAGTGCTTATCAAACTTTCAATATATGTGTGACCTAATATTCAATCGCACTCCCCTCCCTCCATTCAAATAACAATGTATTGAATTAGTAAAATATTTGAGTGCTCAATACCCCTTTTAACCCTTTTAATTTTAAGGCATACATACGTCCCCTCGCCAAAAACCTTATTTGACTTGGACATATATATACGTCTTTCTGAAGTATGATCTTTTCTGTGCTCTGCTATTCATAAAATTGCTCCAAAGACTTTTGAAATGCAATAAAAAAACTTTGACAGTGGTTGCGAAGAATTTATTTATTTCAGAGGATTTCCTTATTTTTTTTTCCCCCCCCTCCCCCCCTTTCAAAATACACATTCCCCGTGGAAAACGGAAAAGGGGAGCAATCACGTAACAATTGATAAAAAACTCTCTTCAAAGTTTCTTAAGGCGTCCCGGAATACGAATTTAGAACCTCGTTCAAGTGACGAGAATGACACCTCTACAACGACACCACAATCTCAATACTACCACATCATGCCAAGAAGAGAATTTTGAGCCATGACAGATTTACACGCATCAGCCGCTTTACACGATGAACCTTCGGTGACCCTAAGGCTCGAATTCATAACACTCTTACTATTATTTCTTTACCATAATCACTAGGCTATCGCGGTCATCGAGATTGCTACTATTTCGCCATCCTGACCTTACGGAGATGAAATTGGTTCATATTTTAAGGTTATTTTATCCCGAATAAACTTTTTATATAAACCGAAAAAAAAATTGCGAAAAAGGAGTCGTCATAATAAAAAAATTTTTTACATACATAATGACTATTTTGATATAAATAAATGATTAGAAAATAAAAAAAAAGGTCATTTATTTCAAAAAAAAAAGGCAAAGCTATTAAAACCCTTTAAACCCCCTCTAGCGCAAATGCACGAAGCGATGCAATCGAGCGGGGAAATCAAATTTGATGATGTCTTGGCATTTCTTTCCCATATTTGCTGTTTGATCTTTTCATTATACTGGGGGATGCCCAACTCACCCAAATGACCCCAGATATGCTCGATTTGAGACTGGGGGGATCGGCAGGGGGGAAAGAACAGTTCGGAACTTTTTGGACCCCGTTGCCGTTTGGGGAACATTATCTTGTTAAAATTCGGGGCCCGTTGATGAATGGCAACATGTGGGGGGGAAAGGGATAAAATACGTGGACTGTCATGGTGCCACATTTTTAATACGGGGGTGAAATGTGTAGGCAATACACCCCGGGGGGCAATGACCCCCCAAAACCCCATCACACCAGCGGGGGGAGCGTGTCGCTGTAAAGAAAAGGGCAAAGGGGGGTTTACCACGGGGTCTCTACACACGAGCAAGATTTTCACACATGGTTTTAATCTGGATTCGTTGAAAAATGACCTGGTTTGATTCCGCTGCAGTCTGGGTTTCTCGTGCATGACACCCTAAACGCAGGGTTTAAAAGTTGGGGGGGGCAGCACAGTAGTGGGTGCCGGAAATTTTCCCTTTAAGGCGCCTTCGTATGGTTCGGGCCGGGGGCCCCCGGGAAGGTGCTACTTTGCCGGGGTTGCGGCCGAGAAGCAGGGGGTGTGTATTTCACATATGGTTGTCTTCTCTACGACTGGTCTGTCGGGGGGCGTTTTTGATTGGGGGTTTTTTAAATGACATCTCTGGGGACCCAATAGCCCCAACCCCCCTTACAACACAATCAGGGGGTAATTGACGTATCTGACCCCCAGTTTCCATCATGCCGATAATTCCCCCCTCTCAAACTGCGTTAGCTGCTCATATTGTCTTCAAAAACTACGTAATGCCATGCTACCTCAGTCTTACTTTGTAAACGACCCCAAATAAACGCTTTGGCTACCCGTTTTAAAACCCCAAAAAATGACGTTAAACGCTTTCGACTATACGTAGCGAATCAAGCAGCATTTCTAATCTTTTTATATCTCCCCGACATTACCCATGTCGTTTCATTGATTCCCAAATTTTTTTTTTTGGGTGCGCTAATTTTTTTGTCCATGAGTGTATTTTCAGATTAAGAAAAAATATGTACCATTTTTTAATACTGTTGTGTTATAGTTGGAACTAATGCCACCTGATCGGCAAAAGCCAAATCAAGGCCCACGAAATTCATCATGGTAAAGAGCTAAGTGACGTCTGTCGTTAGCGGTAGCTTTGAGCATCATACAAGTGACATAACGATTTCCCCGTTTACAATTTTGGGGGGAAACCCCGGGGGGTTGTCGGGGGGTCCCTATCTCTCTTCCCCTTCCACCATCCTTACGAGAGGACATTCGGCTCAATGGCTATCTAAAGTACCCCCATGCCGCGGAGGCATATACATTTACAAACATCAATGTCTTCTCTGGTATTCGAACCCAGGCCCAACGCCACAGCAGTCAGCGTCGTTAACCATTATGTCTATGTGTATGGATGTCTATGATGTCCTGGTTCTTTAAAAGGAAGCCACACATAATACCTTAAGAACAAAAAGGAAATGTTTTGTTAAAATGTTTAGAATGTGAATGTGTGAAATTATATAAATCGAAAAAATCTATTGACGTTTGGGGTTTTAAAAGAAAAAAGCAAGGATCATTACTTGGTCTACTTTTTCCCAAACCAGTATGCAAATTTTAACCATCAACCAGTTTAACGATTAAAAATTTGATTCTTATATCATTCAAAATATCTTTGAGATTTATTCAGTAAAATGTGCATTGTGCATTTTATACTGATAGATTTTCCCCTTTTGAACATCTTACCTGTTAAGTTTCACAGAAAAAAAAATTACTAAAGATTGTTTATTAGAATCTCCCCCTCATTTGAATAGAAATTTCTATTAAATATTATAAATCAATATTACATACGATTAACACTTATTAAGAATTTAAATTCATATGCCCAGCAGAGATTTATAAATATTTGAAAAAAATACCTATTCATGTTAGAATTAAATTGAAAATGTGTTTTTTTAAACAAAACAATTTTTAATTTTATTTAATTCTACTAATTACACAAAAACTTTAAAATTCCTATTTCTACCTATAAAAACAATATTAATAATAATAGCAAAATTTTAAAAATATTAATGTTAAAAGTGAATTTACAAATGGAACCTTATTAAAAATTGACTTATTTTACAAAACTCCGTTTTTTTTACAAAGCGCTTTAATTTTTGTTTTTCTATTTTAGCTTTTAGGTATAATTACTACCGACAATCAAATGTTAGTGATATACTTTTTTATTAATTGTTTCGTCATTATCAAGATTTTCCTTAGTTAAATAAATAAATAATGAAACTAAATCATGACAGAAATTATTTTTTCAAACTAATTTGTCACTTCTATGAGAACTCGAAACACGGCGTATTACGAAAAACACAAATCAAAATATGTGTATATTTTTTCAAATTTTTTTTTTTAATTTGGGGGAGAATGATTAAAATAAGAAATAAATTCAAATAATAAAAATCTAATAGGAATTTGTCTCATTCTATGAATAGCTTTTTTTTTAATAAATTCAACTGTATTCAAAATTTGTCCGATATTATTCAAATTTGTAACTATTTTGTTTAAGGCACTGTTAAGTATGCTAGCATAAAAATCATCTAATTACGTAACAACCACTCAAAAAGTTGAGGAAACAAGTAAAGAATTATTTCTGAGATGTATGGTGCTGATAATATTTCACAACCAGGTAATTATGTCTTCCAATTATTTCTTCGATACTTCTTACAACTCAACAATAGCTTCATTATAGTATTTAATTTTCTTTTTGTACTCTTCTCAAAGCAAGAGGTTGGGAAAAAACAAAGCGAATGGTACAGAATGAATAAAAAAAGAGATTGTTTCCTCTCGAATAATTCCGGTGGAACATCTTTCACACTCACAATTATTACCAATAAAGAAACGTCTCAAACAAAAAAAAAAAAACTCCCCTTATTTCTTTTCTTAATCCGAGAACTTTCACATCTTTGATTAATCTCACTTATTGAACAAAGAATAAAAAAATAATGCGCCTGTAGAAGTGATTTCCCAGAGGTGCCTCTCATCGTTGACAGTGTGCACGAAAAAAACTACTCGCTTGTTTCTATTCATATAAAATGATCGGTTCGGAATATTTTTGTCTTCAAACACAACAAAAAAAAAAACTTATTCTTTCTTTTTTCAATTCCTACTATTAGCTCACACTATCTATATATGTATTTATTTATTTACTTATCTTGGTGGAATTTTCCATCGTTAATAAAATACATTTTAAAGCTTCCCTGACTGAAATTTTTTATACAGGATTATTTTGGATGACAATACAATAATTTAAAATAATTAATAAAATTAATTGATTAAAAATGATTATTTAAAAATTAGAGATACAACACGACCGTTGGGGTTTATTTTAGCGACTCGGGGCCAAAATTTTTTTTTTTTCTCCCGTTTTTTAAACATTCAGTTAAATGAAATTTTATAGACACGATTGTTTTTGGGGTGACAATACGATACTTTAATGGTAATGAATAAAATGAATTACCATTAAATTTTTGATTCTGTCCCCTGTATATACATATTTATAATTAATTTTAACTATTTAATAAAGTAGCTAAAATAAAATTTTTCTTTGTTGATCTAAGTAGGAATTGACTTAATTTTTTTTTATATTACTTGTTTATATATAAATAAAGTAGAACATTTCTGTACAATTATTCAATATACATTGTGTATTTTAATCAATAAATTAATTTAAAAAAAGTGCTATAAATAAAGTATTCATTAATTCTGTTAATAACGGGTGAACAAATGTTTCGTAAAAATCGAAGCACATATGGGTTAGAACACACTGGGTGAAATGTCAGTTCAGGCCTTTGAATGTAATTTGATGGATTGAAATATTGTTTCTTCCATTCCAAAACATGTTTTCTTCTTAAATTATACAACTACATATTTTATCCAATGCCTTTCTCTAAAATGTTTTCCAAGTAGAACAAAAATCACTGTGGAACAGCGGTGCACATAAGAAGGGGGAGGGAGTGCCCAAGTACGGACCTCCCCCCTTAGGACTTTTTTTTCGATTGATTATAATCCAATTTATATAGTACGTAAAATTTAATTAAGTATGTTACTAATAATTAATGTCACTAATTAATGCTAATTATTTATTCATTAATTAATTTTTTGCTGTTCCCGAAAATCGACAAAATCAAAAGAATATGTTAGGCGGCGTATTTTAGCATGATACGAAAATGGTGGGCTTTCGATCCTGCCTCCCTCCCTTCCCTTGAAAAGTTCCTGAGCCCACTTCTGAGGCATGACTGTTTTAAAATGACGCATTGTTATAAATGTCTCTCTTAGTACCAATTAGATTATTGTCAACGGATCTAGGGTTGGATTCTGTTTTAGCCTTGTGATTTGGCAGCCATGTTCGGGGAAGTCTTATGGAGTTTTGTCGCCAATTTGGCAAACCTTATGCAAAGTTTTCCTGTTGTTTTTCGGACAACAGACAGTTTTGGCAAATGGTCGATTTGAAAGGTTTCAAAAATTGTTGAGAAAAAAATTGAGTGAAAGTGAAGCGACGAAGAGTGAATTTTTTCCTAATTTGAGTGAAAGAAGCCAAAAATGTGATTAGTTGGTGTTTGAACAAATAATTGGTAATTTTAAGGTATGAGTGTTCGTAATGTGGAGAGAATATCCGTATGTTTGAGAGAAAGGGAGATATATACTTTACTTAACCATTTCGCGGGCAATGGCTAATAGGTCTGGCCACATAACAAAATTTTTTTCTACAAGTAGGCGTTGGATATTTAGTCTATCCACATGCATTATGAAGCAAAATGCAAAAAAAATCAAACAGATGGCAGCACGACACTTTTTTCCATTCATGCCCTTATGGGTAGTTAGAAACATTTTTTTCTTTTAAATCTACAAATTGTATTTGATTACTGTAAATAAAATTTCTATTGAAAAAAAATCAAGAATTTTAAAATTATATTTGTCTTCCCTGAATAATTAAGCAAATGTAAAATTTAAAAAATTTTACTTGGGTTTTTTGGAAGTTTTTTTATATGGGGATAGAGGCTCTGCACGCCCACATAAAACAAAAAAAATACGAAATTTTCCTTTTCCTTTTCCCGAGAGAGAGACTTAGAATCACGTGAGAAGGTTTAGGGTGGAAAATATGAAAAAAACTTTGTTTACAATATGTGGTAAATTCGGGGTTCGAAAATCTTTCATCATAGCTTTTCTGTGTGTACCACTGTGCCTTCAAGCAATTGATCCTACTTGATTTGAAAAGTTTCGTAGTAAACAGCTCATCAAATTTGTGAAATAACTAATTTAAATCCTCAAAAAATATTACTTTATTTCTAACTTTTTTCAAAAAAATAAAATATAAAAAGTGGTTATATCAATTTCAAGTATATTTTAGTAATATTCTATATTGTACAATCATTCTATTATTATTTTATTACACTTGTACTTTGTATTTAATTGTTATTGAAATAGTTTGTAGTGTTTCCTCCCTTCACCAGGAGGCGCACTGTACTCCCCTCGGGAAGAGATACTTTTTGGTATAGAGCTGTGAGCTTCTAGGCACCGGCGCGTGAGGTCGGTGGCCATTTTTATTATTACCCGCGTGGGTCACTTAATTTTTAAGTATTTTTTAAGTTCGTAATAAATTGTGTTGTCCTCAAGAATATGTCTGTTGATGAAAGTACAACAACATCACACATAGCCCACAACTTATCACATAGCATAAATGCTAATTTTTCATAAAAAAAGTTTATGGTAATATGATTCATTATTTCTGTCCTGAAAAGTAAGTTAAATGTCTTAAGTGCGCAATGGCTATAACGTGTAGGCACGACCCAGGAATAAAAACCCTGATCAGATATTTTTTTTGTGACAAAATAATGTTTATAGAGGATGAGAACATTACATTTATCAAGTACGTTATCACAGAAAAATGTATTTTAGCTCTCTGCCCGCGAAACGATTAAATCAATGTAAAGCATGTGTTTCCTAAGTCTTTTTCACTGTTGCATTTTAAAATTCTCTCTTTCTCTTCTCTCTCTCCGTTTTTTCGGTGTTACCTTCTGAGGTGATATTTTTAAAAACCTGGTATTACCCTTTGCGAATTTTTTTGATGCCAAAACAATGAGAACTCAACTAGGATTTCACCTTCATTTAATAATTTTCGGCTGTATGTCAAAGACTACACTTGTGCTGGTATCCTATTTTCTTATAAATATTACACTACACTAACATTATATTTTGAAAGACTTCCTTGAATTATGATATTTTACCAACGGTTGCCTATTTCTACAACGCTACAAACAAGAATAAAACCAATATTTAAAAACAATTTCATCTAATTAAAAATCCATACATTTTGTGTAACTTTTAAAATGAGCTTCATGTATTAAAAAAAATTATTACAACTTTGCAAATATTTAATTGATGGTGAGTTCTACTCATGAAAACAGATATTTACTATCAAAGAAATCATTTAGGATGAAATCCACCTCAATCTTCCTCCCTAGAGTCATATTTTCTATTAGTTATTTTGCTCCGTTAGAAGAAATTCTCTCGCGTAAGAAAATTCTTTGAAAAAAATATCAAATGTATCGAATGAAAAGAGAAAAATGATATTATTTTTGTTGAAAAAAAT
This sequence comes from Trichonephila inaurata madagascariensis, assembly GCA_019973955.1. NCBI lineage: Eukaryota > Metazoa > Arthropoda > Arachnida > Araneae > Nephilidae > Trichonephila > Trichonephila inaurata. The sequence continues at coordinate 262,009 of BMAV01007967.1, forward strand.
CCTTTTTTGCTTAGAGTTATATTTTATCTTACTTTGCTATTAAAATGTATATATATGACGTGTTACTGGTCATATCACGTGTACTTATTCGTCATACCACGTGTCATGTCACGTGTACCATTTGCATGGAATATATATTCCTATTTTGTAATTAACACGAACTTTAATGTATATAACTATCCAATTATTAATATAAACACTCCATAAAAGCCATTTTTTAAATGTAGAAACTTCTATTTTGATATACTTGGTAGTTAATCCATTAAGTGCATTCGGCGTATATATACGTCTCCCCCAAAACGGGTGTTCAATGCCTTAGACATATATATATACGTCATTTAGAAATGCAATCCTTTTCTTCGATCTGCTATCAGTAAAACTATTCCGGAGGCTTTGGATTGCAATGAAATGACCGCAACAGTGTTGGCGAAGGATTTACTTATTTCACAGGATTTGCTTATTTATTAATTTTCTACCCCGTCCCCCTTCCGTAATACACCACTTACGCTTGCCTACGTGTTAAACGGTAGCATTGGGAAGCGAATCAAGTAATTTTTAATCCGCATTCAAGAGATTAATTATAAGCCGTACAAATTATCAAGATAGTTGTTGATTTTGGCATATAATTTTATAGATGACAAGCTCATGGGGTCACTGGTAAGTATTAAACTTGTTGTTAACTTAGTACTGTTAAATTAATTATAGATGACATTGCGCAGTAGTGACATATTTATAAGTGTATTATATCAGTATAAATATGTAGTTTTTTTCCCTTTCAGAATGTATTTGTTTGTTTACTTTTAGTAAATTAATAATTTTTTTAATAATCTTTCCTTTTCGACTTTTCAATATACTCGTGCCCCACAGTTTAATTAAATTGGCCTAAATCATTTACAAGGAGGCTACAAAAAGAAAAAAGAAGTTTTAGAACCCAAATTTTTTTAAAAAGGGGTTTAAACAAAAAAATTTTTCAACCTTTTAAAAAGAGACTGGCCTGACATCATTTTATAGAATATAAAAACTCACAACATTTTCTTTGGCCAGAAACTTTAAACGCTTTTTTGCAAAGATCCTTTCCCTCCCTTCGCTTTAACTTTGGTGGTTTGGGAAAATATAAAACATGTGCTCCTTCTGTATTCCAAGTCTGTCAGAAAAAGAAAAATCTTAAAACTGGCTTTCAAGGGACTTAATATAAATTGACTTCCAAATTTTCACCAATTTATTTCCACCAGAAGTACTTTTGAAAATTTCAGTAAATTTATTGCAAATATTTGTAATCCTTCATGACTTTCAATTTTTTTTTCCCTTTTGTACTGTGTTTCGTACTTACTTCTGTAAGCCCTGTGGGATACTTTGTGGTGCAAAAAGTTTTTTAACTGTTTGAAAAAAATCAAAGGAAAAGTTGAAAAATACAAAAATTTAATAGGAACGGGGTAAAAGGAAAAAAAAAAACTGGCATTACTTTTGTTTTAACCCTTTATCTACCAACCCAAATTATAAGTACCCCTCAAAAATTACATAAAAACCCTTTTACGAACTTTGACGACACTTAGCAAGAATATTCTTTTTAAATCCGTCTTCCCAAAATTTTAACAGTATGAGTTCTATGTGGGCATTTCAGCGGAGAAAAAGTTTTTTAAAGAAATTGGGTTTTTAGCGGTTTGCGAAGATTGTCATTTTGTTCCGTAGTTAATGTAAAAAAGTTTTTTCTTTTTTTTTTTTTTTTAATGAAAACCCCAAAAATGATTTGACTATTTATTTTAACCCGGAACACTCCGGGGGGTTCCACCCAGCAACAAGAAAAATCCCCAGGGTTCAAAAAAATGCGCAGAATCAATTTTTTTCTGTAAGTTTTTCATTGAACCTTCAGGCCTTTTCAATCCCCCTTTTTGAACGATTGGAATGTAATGGCCCTTTAAAAATTTATCTGGGGGCTGAGAACTTTGAGAGAATTGAACTTTTATACAGTCTCTCTGAATGTTTGGAAAATGATTAAAAAATTATTTTTACTTTCAATCTTTAATTTAAAATTATTTTTTGATATATACGTTTTATATACTGGTTTATGAAAAATATAAAATTTTGTGTTTTTTAAAGAAAATTTTGATTTTAGTTTAAATTAATGTTAGTCTCATTTGTATGCAATAAATTCAATAATTTTATTTGTATAATACAAAAAATATCTTGTACTTTATAAATATGCATCATAATGACTTAATTTTATTTTTATAATTAAACACTCGTGTTAAAAGTTTGGGGTGTTCTCTACACCCCGTGAGTAACGACGGTAGCAAAAACAGGCGCGAGTGACCGCGGGTTAAGTGAACAGTGTGTAATATTAATTTTACAGTTGAATATCTTTATATAATTAATTAGCTCTAACGGATTAAACTTTCCAAAGTTGAGTATTTTGTTTATGTATATCCTTTAATTTTCAATGTAGTAATTCAAAAATAAAATATTCATGAAAAAAACTGCAGTAAATCATAATGCGGTAGATAAAGGTTTAAACGATACATTATTTCTTAGAGAGTAGAGTAATTTTTGCAAGTTAGTCTTTAATGCTTTCTTTTCCTCTTAATAAGAAAAGGGTCGCAGGTGCCTAAATCATCCAACGCCATCCCTCAAGCTTCTTTTAATTTTTTTCATGTCTCTCCAGCTAAAAACTCACTTTAAACCACAGCATTACATTACTTGGCATATAAATAGTTCTGCACAGAATAAATTCCGTATGACTTACCCCCGGATAAAACAAATACTACAATGGAGCGATATCATAGAGGGAAATATTTCAACTCTGTAAATAAACAATCAAGAAGTCAGGAAATAAAATCATCAAGACCGTTTATCCCCGATTCTGTTTTGGGGCGAATGCATCCGACGATAAGCGACCGTACATCAAGAGGAAAGATGATAACTTTTTTTTCCCTAACAAGAAACGATTTTGTCATGAATCTTTTAGGATCTGTAGGGATTTGAGCGGGATTTATACACAATGTAGAGACTGGAGTCTGGAACAGTTTCTAATACTTTCGAGTGTCAGAAGTGTTAAAAAGTTTTTGATCCCTAGAAAATATTTGATTTGTGAGTTTTCCCTTTTTTTTTTGCTCCTAAGATAGGGAAAAGTATTAAACGTTTCAAAAAATAATCTTTCAGTCTGTAGGAACGTCAGAGAGCGTTCCGTTGAAAGGAATAAATGTTCGTAAGTTGATCCCTTCATTACAGGAAAATATATACTTTAGATACATTTGATAAAAATTCAGTAAACAGAACGTGGAATGAAATGAAAAGAGCAAATAAGGTGAATTACTTTACCAAGATGGAAATTATTTAATGGCAATATGCGTTGAAAAGCGTACTATTAAGTCAAAAGTCAATGTATTTTTAATATACTCATACTATATATATTATTTCAATTTGAATTCAAAACCTATATATACATACATGTATATACATGTATATATATGGATATCTCCTGCTAACTCTCTTTACAATTATATTTCTAATAGTTTTTTGTGATAATACAATATGTATTAATAACTATTATCAGTAGCGCACACAGGAATTTTTCAGGGGGTCCGGGGTCGAAAGTTCACCATTCTTGTATCATGCTCCTTTTGATTTTGTCGATTTTCGGGAACAAAACACAGTAAAAAACTAATTCTAGAATACATAATTAGCATTAATTAATAAAATTAATCATTAATAACACATATTTAATTACATTTTACGTATTATATATTTAGAATTATAATCAATCGGAAAAATCGAGGGCTTTGGGGGGCTCCGGACCCCCAGGACCCTCCCCTTTTGTGCGCCACTGACTATTATTGACACAATATGTTTTAATATTAGTATTTTTAATTAATTATACAATTATTCAATAGATGGCGCCACATGTTTAATACATTATTAATAATATTATTTAAATTTTTCTTGTAATCATTTATTTTCTACAAATATTTTTATCAATATATATTTATGGTTTTTTTAAACGTACATATATACAGTATATAGATTTTATATTATTCTATCATATTTTTTAACTTTATGCGGTACTAATATTTCTCTGTTGTATTTGGTGGGAAACATAACTTGTTGATAAACTCACGAAGTAAGTCTTACTATTTACCTTATTGCATCGACTTTAAATCTATACTGTGAATACTAGTAGACTATACTTTTATCG
>BMAV01007969.1:0-10209 GCA_019973955.1 Trichonephila inaurata madagascariensis
TTATTTCTTTTCAAATTTTATGGTTCTTCAGGGTTCATGGCAACAATTTTACCCTGAAATTGTTATAGCTCCAATGTTTACGACAAAAAGCAACACGTAGATATCAATCTTTCGAGTAGTTACAAATCCATGCTCTTTTTACACATATTTTCAGCCCAGAAAGATTTTATGATCTCATAAATTGGTTTTATTCCTTTCCGAAGATAAAATTGCTTCTAGCAGGATTATCACTGATATTTCTTTTAACTGAAAATAAAAGATAAAAATTAATTTAAGAACATTAAATGAACACAAAGTTGTCAGTAAGAAGCTTTTACATTAATCCATCGCTGTTACCCATAACTACTTTGTTCGTAGAGTAAAATATAAAAATTATAACGTCAAATAGTTTTTAGTAGTGTCATGTAATTCCAAGTTCAAAATTTCTGGAACGCCACTGATTTAACCTTGATTTAATTTAAAATCTACAGTCAATTGAGACTTATCATTATCTCAATAATAGACAGCAGTATAGGGTAAGACAAAATTTTACACGTCAGCAGTTCTCAAACTGAGGTCTGGGCACTCCCTGGAGGTCCGCCGCGCCTTTCTAGGGAATTCGTAGAGTCTCTTATGTAATATTTAGATTTCCCTCTTTTACAGACTCAGAAAGGCCTCGTGGAAAAATTGAAAGATGAGCCATGCTAGACTAGATCACTAAATTGTCCCCAAAGAAAAAATTCTACTAGAACATTAATTTCGATGAATATGAAGTTGGATCTGTAATTGGGGCGTACTGGATACGAAAACACACAGTCAGGCTAGAGAGAGATATATAGTACAAATTTATTTCATGAACATGCCTAAAATGCACGTTTTGCTCTCTCGCTTCCAGCCGGGACCCTCTGAAACCGGTCTCCTCTCGTATCCTTTGGCGAGAGTCTATCTCAGAACGCAGGGAGAATGGATTCCAGGAAACTCTTGTCCCCTACTATCACAGGCAGTAACATTATCTGCTCTTAATCTCTGACGTCATTAATTGGTTTCGGAATAATGTTCGCTACAGGGTGTTCAAAATCTTCGGGGGCTGCGATGTCACGCTGGTACATAAAGGGGGCCGCAGCGATTGAATGTTTAAGAAATCGTTATTGCACATGAACATTGCTCTGCATCGTGTACTGAAAGAAATTTCAAATATTAAATAACGTGAGTTATTTTAATATGAAGAAAATTCAAGAACTTTTCTGCATTAAACCTTTAATAATTATAAAAATTATTATGGGGAATGTCGAACACAAAGTGTATCAGTTTTAGGGCAGTATAAGTGCTTTTCATAAAAGGTTTATTATTTAATGTTCCAAAAATAGAATTCTGAGACTATTATGTAGGGAAGGGGTGTCCAAACCAAATGACCTTGTGGGCCACTTCGGAACAGCATTATAATCTCGCGGGCCGTACATAAAATTATGTACATTTATATAAGAGTTGGAAACAAAAAAACATTTATTGGAGTGAAAATTTAAAACAAAATGAATTATTATTATTGTTTTCATTATTTTTCATGTATACAGACATAGATAATATAATAATGTTTAGATAATATAATAATTCAATGATCAAATAATGTTTAAAATATTACAATTGCCATTTTCTTGAAAATTACGGTGTTCCTATTAAATTGATCTTTCGTTATTCATTGCTGAAATTTGATAGTGTCGTCATTCGCAAACGATTAAGCATACATTGTCCTGTATCTTAACCACCCTGAATATTTTTTTAAACTTTAAAAAACATCTCTGACTGCCCTTGCTTTTTGAGCACTCCAAACAGAGAAGGAGGAGGAGAAACGAAAGTCGCACACACACAAAGAATCATATACCATCCATAGTAAAGGATATGCATAATGCAATTCGAAATTTATTAAAAAATTAATTTACTATAGTAAAATCAAATGTAACTGTTTCATAAAATGTAAATCTATTTTATTCTAAAGGACTTTTCTATTATCAAAAAGGTTTTATTTTAAAACAAGAACAGGTAAAAGGCAAATACATTGTGTATATAGATATAAATTTCCCCTCAAATAAGTTTCAAGATGAAAAAACTTTAAAAATCTATTATTTAAATTTTTTTTAAAAAAGAGTCGGCAGGCCGCAATTTGCGTACTGGCGGGCCGCGTGTTGGAAATCCCTGATGCAGAGATATAGAGCTGAAGAGAGGTGAATGAAAGGATAATGTAATCTGTTGTTGTTTCTAATGCCACTCGATTGATGGTGTCAGTTCAAATTCGATGTGGCAAGGAGGTAGTTTTACGTCTGTCATTAGCTGCAGATTTTAGCATCATGAGGGTAACAGTACAGATTTCGTCTGCATTCCACTCACATTTTGAAGGAAAGCATTGTGGGGTCAGGAGTCTCCCACGTCTATTCCTCCTTCCACCAAACTCTCGAGAGGACTTTCGGCTCAGGGAATATTTTAAGTGTACCAACGCTGCACAAACGCTATCTATTTATGAACATCCCTACTTTCTCTAGGACCCTAACCCAGGCTCATCGGTACAGAAGTCAACATCACTAACCACTACACCTGAGCGTCAAAGAAATGTATTCTACAAGCTTATGATAGTAACAAATAATTTTAAAAACTAAGAAACTTGCACAATTTTTCTGCAGAAAGTATCTTTTTCCCCTTTCGGTATTCAATAATCAGTAGGAAGTAATTAAAATATTGTAATATCTATGTAAATTTGTATAATTATATGCAATTTAAAATATTTGACTTTTTTTTTCTAGGTCATCCTTCAACACTTTAATGTTCTGCTAAGCTGCCTTAGCTCACTATCTGATGTACTTTATTTTTGAAATTGGTTTTTGGTAACAAGCATTTTAGCCAAAAAATAATTTCATTATTATTTTTAGGGGGGCTAAAATATATTATTATTTATATTTTGCCAAAAGCCCACTTAAAATATTGCTAAGAAATTGATTAATTTGGTAAAAAATATATAACAGTAAAATTGATTTCGATCTATCGATTTTTAATGTTGCAAAATTTCAACAAATACTAATTTTTTTTAAAAAAAATTTTACCAAAAAAGTAATATTATAATTATAAATATGTACTAGCTTATTTCTTGTTCAAATTATGTTAAATCTAAACGTTATTTATTTTTTAACTTAAGCTTCAAATATTTTTGTTATACAAAATTGATGCTTTTTCTTGAAAAAAAATAAGCATTTTAAAGATTTATATTAACTACTCAATACTATAAATTAAAATAATGGAATAATAAGTATTTTTAATTACTATGTGGAATAAAAATATTACTTTCAGAAGGTAAATATAATTATTTCACTCTTAAAATAGGAGGAATAAAGACTTCAAAAATAATTACTCTTACTTACCTGTAATTAGAAAATCAAGCAATGAAATACATTCCTACTAAACCCCCTATTATCGTTTTAAATTGAATTACATTTGTCGTTTCACTGCTTCATATAAGTGCTTACAAATTAGGAATGAGGGCTAACAAAAACTATTAATCGTTTTGCTCAAAATTTATTTTTTATATTTAAACTAATTGCCCACTCAAAGAGTCCTTTTATCATAATTTTCATTTATTTTTGAAGCAACGTTAATAAAACGGTAATTTTTACAAATTCTCCATTTAAAAGAGAAGATGAAAATCAACCATGCATTTAATTCATTGCCTCCTACTTTGTAAAAAGATGAAACTAATAGCACTTCTCATTCCAAGTACGTTTTTCAATGCATTACTTTAATTTTAATGTAATGGAGAAATGCATTTAATAACTCGAGAACTCTGAGAACAGTATTTTCTCAACTTTTGTCTTAAAAGATGCCATTAATATTTTCGAGATATTTTTTCAGTCCGAATCTATTAAAATGAAATATTCTAATGAGTTGCTTACGGTTGATAGGGAATTGTTAGAACTTTTTCATTTATTTCTATTTCCTAATTGTTCTTATTATTTATGAAATTAAATGTTAATTTCACTAAGGTATAATTAATATACATCCTCCTAAATTATTCGTAATGTCATTTAGAATAGTTCTAACTGGGAAAAGCCTTTATTTATTTTTCTAGTGTATAGAAAGAAAATGCGAACTGTATAGACATGCAAAATTTAAACTTTATTTTCAAAGCATGTTTTCATTTTATATAAGAATGCTATGAATTTCAAAACCAAACCATTATTATATTTAAAAATGCATATATATATACATATATATATATATATATATATATATATAAAATTATATTATATATATATATATAAAATTTATATATATATATATATATATATATATATATATATATATATATATATATATATATATATATATATATATATATATATATATTTGTCGGTTTAAAGTTTGGTTCAAAGTTAAGTAAGTAATTAATAAAAATAGAGCGAACTCTTTACCATCGCGTAAGGATTTGTGGGTAAATAAGCCTATTTAAAAGGGGAGCGACCGCTGACGAAGAAGAACGCATACTTGAAAAGGCTTAGTTGGTGACTCCAGGTCGAACTGGTTGTTAATGTTCTACTCGGTTGCGCGCCAAAGGGCCGCCATGTTGAATTTTATGTGATTGAAGCAAAATAAAGAAGTTATTATAGAGATGATGCCTTCCGCATTTTACCAGCAGGCTTGGGGCCTGACATATATATAATCGGTTTCCAACTCGTCGTATTCCAAGTCATCCTACCTTTTCCAGTGTTAATCAACGACTGCGGGAAACCGGTTCGCTTACCATCTCAACCCACAATGCAGGAGGTTTGCGAAATGCATGAAAGCCAGAAATGAAAGAGTGTGGCTCGACTAGATTTAAAGCAGCTCCTTCCACAATCACGCAACCACATTTAATTTTTATTTCTCAAACAGTGGCGTGGCGTACTGTACCCCGAGGAACATATGCACACCTACCACGTCAAAGAGTGCATTCTTTGCTCACAGATGATTATCCCCTCTAGGCAGACTTTGTGCAGTGGATGCAAGGGGACGAAGAATAACGATCAACAATTTCTTGCATTACTATTATTTAGAGATGAGACAAAATTCAGCAGAGAAGGCATTTTCAACATTCGCAAGCCACACGTTTGGTCTGACGGCAATCCCCACTGTACTACCCCTTTAATTATGAACAGAAAATTTTCATGCACGTCTGGACAGTTATATTTGGAGATGTCCTGGTGGGCTCTTACATCTTACTGATCTTTTGAACGGTGTAACACAGTGCTTCTCAAACTTTCAATACTTGAGACCCAATTTTCAATCATAATTTTCATCGCCCCCCCCCTTCATACAATAACCATACAATAACAATGTATTGAATGGAGCAATAATGTACTTTGCATAAAGCTACAACACGCTACTTTAATCATAAACCATACAAATTATCGAAATAAGTATTAAATTTTGTATATAATTTTGTGTATGATAAGCTCATAAAAGTCAATATTAATTATTAAACGTTCCTAACTTAAAATTGAGAAATTAGTTAACAAATATATTGTGTAGTACTGATACATTTACAAGAATATTTTATCAGTGCAAATGTGTATTTTATTTTTTATTATGTCAGAATGTATTTTATTTTGTTTCCTTTCAATAAATTTGAAATTTTTAAAATACTTTATTTTCGTCATGCTCGTGCCCCCCTCGTTGGATTATCACGCCCCTCAAGGGGGCGCACCCCACAGTTTGAGAAATGCTGGTGTAACATATCGTATCTTCTTGGAAGTGCTTTCCAGTTTATTGCCGGCTGTTCCACTACCCATCCTGAGAGACGTGTGGTTTTATGCTCGTTGGAGCAACAGCTCCTTTTTCCATCGGGGATCGAAATTTCTTGAATACCACATATCTCGCACTACTGATCGGACGTGGTGGACCTGTAACTTGGTATCCTAGCTCACTGAAACTCAATCCACTGGATTTTTTTCTTCTGGGGGCACATGAAATCTTTAGTTGACGAGACACCTGTGGACCCAGCTGAAGATCTTGTGGTGAGAATTGGCCCTGGAGAAAATTATCATGATACCAAGGATCTTCCAGAGAGTGCGCCAATCAGTTCTTTCCCAGTGGGACCTTTGCAACGACACGCCTGGTCATTTTCAGCAGATTCTGTGGTTTTTTTCCCCTAAACAATAAATCTGATTGTGAAACTTTTGGTAACGTTCATCCGGTTTCCCAACACTGTTTAAATTCAAGTTTGAAGTCTAATATTCCTCTTTTCTGCTTCTCAGATTGGAATGTTAACTGATGCTCCTTTGTAATTATTGGTCGTTTGAATGGGTATTATCACCACTCTCAATTTGAAAAATCAATTTAGAATCAACCTGTTCAAATATATATATATATATATATATATATATATATATATATATATATATATATATACGAGAGTTGGGGCATAACTCATGGCAACTATTTTTTTTTCTTGTGTATATGTGAATGGATCACAAACGTATATGTGTCGTGTGGAAGTTCTGTAGGCATAGTGTGTATACAAAAGAACAGATGGTTCTGTGATAGTTGGTAGTAGCTCAATGAGGGCTGTGAAATCAGTCAGTTGGTGAGTGTCGTGTGATGGAAGTAACCCGTGTTGAGCAGCGTTCTTACATCAAAATATCCGTTCTCCAAGGGGAAAATGCGATTGAATATCACAGTGAAATAGTGGAAGCCCTTGGAAGTAATGCCTTACCATACCGTACAGTAGCACGGTAGGTGTATTGTGTACTGTGTTGTCATTCTTTTGCACCTAGGAGACCATATTGCCCTGTATATACTAACGTAATAAATTAGTGCGTTACGATATTTCAGTGCTATTCATTTTCCACTCATGTAGTTAACTCCTTGTCCTTTCGTCTGTATATGTCACATTTTTCCAACCGGACGGGTATCTTCAAGAAAAAAACAGTTGCCATGACTTTTACCAACCCTCGTATATATAGGTTTCTGTGTGAAAAGTTTTCTTATAGGTATTTGAACGTATTTATAAAACAATTGCTGTTTGATTTTTCTCTAATTTAAAAAAGAAAACAGTAAATAAATTTTAGTTGGGACTGTTAAAAACTTTTGTAACTTTATTATAATGTACCTAAAATCTCAAGTTTAATTTCTTTCAATATTTCAAAATGCTTCCCATTTAGGAACACTCCTAAAATTGAATTTTTTTCAATAATTTGAGTTTAAAGGATATATTAAAATATTTTCTTAAAACAAATAAATCTATCTCTAAGGCTTAATCGTTTGTTTGATTTTTAAATTCTAAATTCATAAATATTGTTAATTTGATTGCAATGAAGATTTAATAAATTTTCTATTCATATAACAGATTATACAGTCACGCAAAGTTATTCTAAAGGATTTAAATCATTTAAAAGAACACCGAACAAACAGAAGAACTGTAATCTGAAAAAGAACAAACGAAGTTTACACTTGAATAATTGCATTTACTCCTCCAGTTCACCTCTTCATGACTTTTAGGCCTGTTTTGAATTCAATGTACGAAATCCCCATTGTTCACAACACTGGCTTTCAAAAGAAGCGAGTTTCAAATGGATCAACTATTGATCATAGATCTGTAACTTTATCAGAGCTACTGTAATCAATCTTCACAGATTCATTTACAGTTTGTATTTCTTTCATTTAAATATCTTCTGGCAATAGTTTTCAAATACTTTCTCAATCCCAGCTTGAATTCATTTTAGGATCAAATCAAAGGCATGTTCCAATTAGCTTCAATTTGCATGTAATTTGTTTGTAAATAAGACGTTTCAACTCTAATAGGAATAGTTCATTTCTGAACTCTAAATAAAACAATAAAAGCTATTCAATTCATTCGAGGGAAAGAATTTGTGGTGTGTGTTGCCAACTGAAGGAAGGCTGGTTGAAGTAACTTGTTCTCAAAAGATCAGAAAAATAATAGAACGGTGAGAACATTGGACCATGAAAAAAACGAATTGTGGATTGCTTCTGAAAATATGTTGATTAAAAGTATTGTATGTTGGTAATTACTGGAGAAATAATTAGTAATGCTAAAGGAATTAGAAAGTCCAATTAATATGATGAAGGTGGAATTCTTAGCTTAAATGCAATACATATCTCTAGATAAAATGTTCTCTTATTTAATGAGAACGTTTGGATTATGTCTGATTGTGCTCAAAAGAATATACAATGTATGTATATTTCTCCATTAAACTACCTATTTAAAGAAGGGATATTTAGAAAAATATTATAAAAATTATTATATATATATATATATATATATATATATTATTTTAAAAATATATTGGATAAATTTAAAGAAACAAACAATAATTCACAAACAAAAAGAAATTTACAACACTTCCCATTACCAAAAGATAAAATAGGAATACAGTCAGCACCATACCTCCATTTTACGAACTTTTATTGTGTGAATTTTTTCCTGGAACTGGTTTATAAAGTATATTTAAATATGAATCCTATTTACAACAAATTTTCCGCATAATTGCTTCTCTGGAGATTTAGCGAGGTCTAACTGTAATTTTAATTAATTAAAAAGTAAATAATAAATAACAAATAGTTCAATTTAAATGTCAAGTCAATCTAAATGTCAAGTAACTTATAATTTCTATAAGTTTTATACAATCATTTTTATATATAATTAATTAAAATGATCAATAACATATTTGGAAGCTGAATATCTTGAAAATAAAAAGAATTTCTTACCATATTTTTTAAGTTACCATAGCTTAAGGAAAATTTAATTGCAGAGATTGAAATCTCACAAAATTTCGTTTGCTTCTAAAAAATGCATTTTACTTCCTTTAGAATTAACAGAAAAATTGTCTAATTATAATTGTGTACAATTTACTTTGAAAAAAGTATTTTCTAATAATCTAAGATTTGATTGATAATACGAAATTTATTCGAAAGTGATTTGTTATAAGTGCATTATGTGGTTTTATAAACTTAGTATTTTTCTTTAAATATCAAACACATTATCACTTTTCTTTTGTTTCACTTTTACTTAATACTTTCTTATAATATTAAATTTATAGTTGTTTATTTCCTTTTTGTCCTAAATAAGTGTCTACAGTAAATTAAATGCAAATGAATTATAAAACAAAGCTTAAAAGAACTAAATGATCCTGTTTAAATTTTTAAACGAAATCTAAATAAATGCAAAATAACTTTTGAAAAATAAGAATGATATAAATGTTTCCTCATCCTCGAAGAAAATTGTTAACTTTGAACCTCGTTATTGGCTCAAAACAAATTATTTCAAAGATTTTTTTCAAAAAAGGCTTGTTGAGTAATTTTTCTACAGTGCTATGAAATTCCATTGTATGAGTTCTAAATATATTTTTCAATTAGTTTCTCCATTTTAAATGTTTTCTTTTAACGAATTTTGATCAACTGCAAAACTTCTTTCAAGAAAAAGATAAAAAAAAGCAAAGGTTTGGGTCCCGGGTAATCTGATTCTCCCTTTATTCTTAGATTATTTTCTCGTTGTAATATGATTTAAGAGGTATCGGGATTTTATTAATTTAACTCAACAATACACAGACTTGTTTTAATAAAATTTAAAAAAATTTCTAAAAAAATTTTTTTTTATTCTTACCCAAAGTAAGTTGTTATTTAAAATGCTCATCTGAAGTAGGATAACAAGTATTATAAATGAAACCAGTCTTACTAAATTGTGATAATTTTATTAATTTCCTTGAAAAACTGGTTTATTGTTTTGAAACCTAAATTTCGAAAACGTTCATTTTTAAAAAATATCAGAACAATATCCTAATGTATTTTTAATATTTTTGAAAAGTGAAATGTTTGAACATATATCTTTATTAAAACTAACTTTGTAAGGTAAATTTATTTTCATGAGGATGAAAAGATTATGGTTGAGCTTTTATAATAGCTATTATAAAAAGTTTGAGGCGTCTTTAAGATGATCAATTAAAATGAGGATCTGAAATAGGAGGATAAATATCATATACGAAAAATGATGAGTTACTGTATTAAATTATAACACTCAATTTTCCAGAAATCGGAATGTCATTTTGAAGCAAATACTCGTATATGACATTTACTTATACTTGTAAAATATCAGAAAATGCAGGAAACCTACAAATTTTAAGGGAAAAAAAGATTAAAACTGAAATTTAAGAATTATATAAATACTTCAAATTTTGCTGCATAACTGCTTTCGTTTTT
>BMAV01007970.1:40342-54012 GCA_019973955.1 Trichonephila inaurata madagascariensis
TAAACCTGAACGGCGTCAATTGGTATATTTCCAATTCTCTCTAGAGCTAATTCCTTTAGATATGCAGGAAGTTCTGCTTGTTTATTCACGTGTACTGGTAATTCTGGATGGAAAAAGACCCCATCAAGATCATCCACTGGGTCAAGACATTGTGACAGGTGATGAGGTTCCACAGCACCAACGGTAAGGTTTAAAGAGACCATTTGGTTGAAGGAACTGCTTCTCCTGAGTCTCTAGTTATTACACCAATCTTTGAAGTAAGCTGACGTACGATTTCGAGAATCCAGACTTCTGAGTTTGTTGTAGTATTTTGTTGGACATGTACGTCTCCTAAGGCTAAGAGGCTGTAGGTCCGCCTCGAAAAGTACTATATCTGTAGGACAAGTATTGTTTAGACCAGTGATGATCCGATCAGCGCTGAGCTGGACCTTTTAAAGTTCCTGAAGATTTGAAACGGAGACGCTACATTAAACTGGAATGCCATACTCCAAGATGGACCTGATTTGTGAGATGTACGTGTTTCTCAGAGTGCCAGTATCTGCTCCCCAATCCCGTCCAGAGATATATCTCAAGATGTTGAGCCGTTTTTTTGCCTTAAATACAATATTGTCAATATGTTTGTTTCCCAGTATCAGGATCCAATATGAAACCCAAATATTTTGGATGTTTATCGATGGTCAATGGTTGATTATACAAAAAGGTATTAGGTTGTAAATTATATGGCTTTCTATTGGTTGTAAAGAAGCTAACCATAGACTTTGTAGGATTAAAAGTCAGTTTGTGGTCTAGAGCGAAATTCCGAATGTCCTCAAGGACAAGATTAATGTCTCTCTCCAGTTTCGTCAAGTCAGAATCGGACTTCCAAAGAACAATATCATCCGCGAATGCGCCGACCTCACATTTCCTCTTGATAACACTCTCAATGCCTGTTAAGTAGAGTGAGAATAAAGTTGGGCTTAGAACTGAACCATGAGGCACTTCTTGAAAGAACGAAAAACTCCTGGAGAGGGAATTATTAAACTTTACTCTGATAAGTCTGTTTCTCAAGAAATCGTAAGTCCAAGGTTGGGCTTTTCCTCCAATACCAAAGATTTTATACAAAGCTGGATAACAAAAAAATTATTCCAGACTCTGTCACAAAAGCTTTGTATAAGTCCAAAAAACCACCACAGGGTGATTAGTATGTTTCCTATTGTGAGCATCTCTAATCCTTTGACAGAAGTAGAGAAGCTGATCTGTAGTACTAAGTCCCTCTCTGAAACCCTACTGTTCCTCCGGGAGAAGATTGTGGGAATGCAGGTGAAAAATGAGTCTTCTCAAAACCATTTTCTCCATTATTTTGCAAGCAATACTGGTTATGGCGATGGGTCGATAACTCTCAAGGGTACCATCAGATTTGCCACATTTCTTAATAGGAATGACGGTCACTCCTCCAGTTTCGAGGAAGCTGCCCCTTGTTCCAGGAACAATTGATGATGTCCAAAATTCTCTGCCTTCCGCTCAGGCCAAGATGGTCAATCATTTGACCGTGAATACCATCGGGACCAGAAGATTTATTTAGACAAGAATCCCCGATCGCAGCCTCGAGTTAATTCATTCTGAAATCTCTATTGAAAATGGAAGTTCCACTATGGGTATCACTACGACAGGCGTGGACAATACGACTAACCCTAATTTTTTGATGTATCTGTCTTCGACCGAGAAGTTCAGTCTACTGATTTTCTGATAGTGCAAACCTAATAGATCAGCAGCTGGCTCGTCATACTTAATTACTTAATACTGTTAAATATATTATACAGAGATATTTTTATGCAGGGGGAATTTTGGAATTTATTCGCTTATCTGCTAAAAAGATATTATGACCGGGAACATTGTTAGCAGGCAAAAAAAAAAAAAAATCTTCCATAATGCTAGGTAGTGCAGTCGGAAAATTGTCAAAACCAGATTTGGCGATAAATCGAGATATTTCGAGTAGAACGTGGAAGACTAAGATAATTTTTGGCGAGATATATAGTTCAAGAAGATTCGAGAATTGTTTTCACTGTTTACTTGAAAACAATGCAAGGAAGCAACATGGGAGGTAAACATCTGACGGTGAATGTGCGTTTCACTTGCCTCACGCAAAATTGGAACTAAGAATTTGAATTGACGCATGAATGAATGAATTTGGGGTTTTTTGGTGCAAGAGCCAATTCTGGCTATACTGCGCCAAACATTTGTTTTAATTTCCATAAAACTTTTTAAAAAACATTTAAAAATTTTGGAACTAATTTGATAACGGGGGTAATTGCGCCAAGTTCTGCTTGGCGTGATAAGGATCATGCCAAGCAGCGCTTCTTGTTGCTGGATTGAAATCCAATATGGCGTCCTAGCGGTAATTTAATGGTACACAATAATTTAAAAGAATTGTTTTGAAACACATTGAAATGTATTTAAAATAAAGGATATAGGAAGAGATTGATAGTAAACTAGATCAATCAATAAATGAATAATAATATTAATAAAAAGTAATATGTAGTAATAATAGTATTATAAGCAGCACATAATAATCTGAAAATATTTTATCGTAATTATATATAATATTCATATAGTACGATTTTATAACGCGGTTATTAGAAATAATAATCATATAATATAATTAAATAGTAATTATTAAAAAGAATAATCGAATTGTAAAAAAATAAAAATAATGCATAAGAGAACTCGTAAATACATAACTATAAATAAACAACATAAGAATAGTTCTAAATAAACAGAAATAGTTATAAATAAATAAGATAATATTTATAATAAGATAATAATTATAATTAAATAACAATTATAAATAAATAACAATATTAATTTTAAATAACAAAATATGTAATAATATTTATAAATAAATGCTAAAAGAAACAATTATAAATAACGAATATTATAGGATTATTACAAATAGTAATAAATGCATTTTTTTTCATTATGAATAAAATAATTACATAATGTTAAAAGTAATTTAGAATATCAATTACATAGTAGTGAAAGCTTTCAATATGAAAAACTTGCATTGTAAGTTCCTGCAACGAATTTCATCGAACAAAGAACGTAAAAAAAACATTTTTAAAACGAAAATAAACGATTTATAGCGATAATTAAAAGCACAACACTTATTCTTTTAAGAAATAAATATTCTAGTATTCACTCATTTTAGAAATATCCATATTCGAAAATAGAGAATTGAACAGAAGACGCAAGCAATAGAAAAATTACATTGAAAATGTTTAAATTCCAACAGAAATAAGAAATTTTTATTAATATCGTCTGAAAGTAAAGGGTTACAGCGGGAAAAAACGAAATAAAGTTATTTCTAATATACGTTATCCCCATGGCAACCACATCGACAAACGATAAAAATATCATGGTAACCATATTGTAATATTATCGTCCAGGTTGGCGAACATAAACAACAGCTTGGCGCTACTACCCCGATATCAAATTAGCACGAAAATTTTAATTAACGATATAATTTATATATATATATATATTTAAGCATAAAAATTCATTATAAAATTTTTAAAAAATTCATATATTTAACTGTTACATTTTATTAAAATGGCAAAAGTGGGAAATAAAAAACATCGAAAATAGTTTAAAATATTAACCATTATATCTTGATCTAAAATATTAAAATCCAATGTATAAATTTTAATTTCTACGATTTCTAGTGGATATCAAGAAATGAGAAAAACCAGTGAGTGTGTGATAATCTATAGAGTTTTTATCTACATCGTATATAATCATATCCTCGTCTTCTGAGTCATAATGAATGTAGCTTTTCTTAGGTGTGTGAGGTGTCATTTTAATTTGATTTCTGCCTTTTGTTCTTTTGCACGCCTTTTTCGATTTTTTGAGTTTTGTTTTAATTTCTTTGGAATTTTGGAAGTGTTAGCAGATACTGCATCCAATAATGAACCTTCTGACTCTGATGGGGAAACTGATGGCTGAATTTCAGTTGATAGTGCAGCAAATTTGTGGGATTGTAGGAAATAAACGTGTATCGGTTTTTAAATCTGAATGGGAGTATTTAAGCTATTGCCAGCGGAAAAGTAGTAGTGAAGCCAGTAGTAGTAGTAAGAATGGGTATTGGTAACAAAAGTTTCACTTTGTATTGTTAGTAATATTGCAGATATGGAAATTATGTCATTAGATGTATAGGAATTATAGGAATGGCGAAACAGGTTCTGATATTTGTGCGATGTCGAAGATAATAAGTGTGCTTGAGTGGAAGCAGACGATTTCAGAGGCTTCTTAGGGAATAGATGCAGTTTATTTTTGTTCGTGATGGATGAAGCTGTGGTTGAAGTAGTTTTAAAGGTGGGCACTTTGTTTTGTGAAATTTTCATCTGTCTGTGTAGAAGGGATGTTATTGATGATGATTTAGCAGCCTGAGATATGTCTCTGATAAAGGTGGGGCTGTTAACTTTCGGGCTTCTAAGTAGGTTATATTATTTTTATTAGTTTTAATTTCTTGTATTTGTTTTTCGGTTTTCCATTTTTGGGCAAGGATTTGGAATCAGCGGAATGAGGGTTACGAACAGTTAATGCATTTTTAGTTCTAGATTTTGTCTGCAGAAGGATGCCCCTAGATGCACACCTAGAGCAGGTTAGTTGTCCGCGGCGGCAGGAAGTTCGGGAGTGACCGGGTACCTGTGGAATTTGAAACAGCGTAGAGGATTCGGTATAGGGACACGTACCCACAATTTGGGTATCCAGCTTTAATGGTTGGGGTAATTTGGGGCTATTGAAGGTTAGAATTAAAGGTTTAGTGGGGAAGGGCGACTCTTTTATTGCAATTCTCCTGACCTGGGTAACACCCTGGTCAGAAAGTCCTTCAAGATTTCTGTTTCGAGAGAAACACAAAGTTCTGGTTCGGAGATGACACCTCGACGAGAATTCAAAGATCTTTAGGGGAGTTACTGAGGTGGAAATCTAAAAGGTTTTAGCCAACAAAAATGATTTACTTTGTAACGCAGATGTAGTCTCGATAAGTAAAGTCACCAGATCGTAGTTTTTTAATGAATTTCCGGTTCTCCACTATTCTATTATAGCTTTGTGGATAACAAACGGAGATTTTCGTGACATTTCACTGTTTGGTAGAGATAAAATTAAAAGCGTGAACGGTTAGCAACGTTGTCAATGTTTAGGTTGGGTAATACCGGTGCTACCCAGACACCGCTGCGCATGGGTCCATAAGTACGCGCACGCAGCTTCGTCCTGGCGTGCCTCCACCCTACACGGAGGTCCAACAAGGGAGGCAATGTGCCGGTCAACTGGCCAAAACCAGGCACAGCGCTTGCAGACTACACAGAATGTCTACAGTCAGGGCGAGGATCAATGGGTAAACCCGACACCCCGCTTATCTGCAGCACTAAACTTACAGCAGTGTGTGTCTCTTTTGGGACACCGAAGAGGTACCACCAGCCGATTGACAGGAGCGGGCTCACTCTACCACCCGTCTACGGTGAAGCGTGGGCCAAAGGCCAACGCAGAGGTATCATGAGCCCATAATCTCTCCTCCATAATGGCACACACGGCAAACATGCGAGTCGGAAAACCAACGTTGTTAGTCGAAAACAAATAATGCAACATATTCAAAGTATTTAAAGAAATATACGAAAAAGAAACTAAATTAACTCAATACAAATGTAAACCAAATTATGTTACTAATAAATAGGAATTTTTTTCAATAGAAAAAAAAATTTGAACAAAGTTCATTCTTTAACATAGGTCTGTGGTCTAAACGGGAAAAGACAAGGGAAATTTGAATGGCAAGAAGGGCCGAAAATAGAGAAGGATCACTAGGGTACCTTGGGTTCGTGAAGCCCATGTTTACCAAAGACAGTAAACCCCTTAGGAAAAGGAAAAGATCACTAGGGCACCTCGGGAGCGTGAAACCCGTACTCACCTAAAGAAGGTTGAGCCCCCTGAGGGGTTTCACACTTTGAA
The DNA here is from genome assembly GCA_019973955.1 of Trichonephila inaurata madagascariensis. NCBI lineage: Eukaryota > Metazoa > Arthropoda > Arachnida > Araneae > Nephilidae > Trichonephila > Trichonephila inaurata. Next base: position 46,322 of record BMAV01007970.1, read on the forward strand.
GAGTGCGTGGCCTAGTGGCGACGCACCTCGTAATTTTCAACCACGGCCAAGTGGCGAAGGTGACACTCACTCCCAATGCTTCCGCACCATATCAATGTGAAAGTGTAACCCTGACAGATTTTGCATGCATCAATCCTTCTCCACTCCAGGTTTTTAGTACAAAAAGATTCGAACCCATGACGAAATCGTTACCACAACCCCTTGGCCCCACCCGCGTGAAACCCGTACTCACCTAAAGAAGGTGAGCCCCTGAGAGTATTTTGAATTGACGCATTCAGTTCTTGTGATTTGTGCTACTTCAGATTCATATGTGTGTCTTAATCATTGGAGTAGTTAGTTCTGAGGGGGCCCTGTATCGAATTCTATCCGGGGACCTTTTTTAGATATGAAAACCCTACCAGTGGGACTGTATTTACACATCTTGAGGCTCCTGTATCTTGGGGGATCCGTATCATTGATACAGCTGAGACGGTGGTAGCTTCGTCGCTGATCTTAAGTGCTCCCCTTTAGAAGAAAGTGTAATTACAGTTGAACCTGTTTTAGTACGGTTGATAAAAACCGTATAAAAATAACCACACAAAAATATTCGAACATTTCATGAATTCTTACATATAACAAGCCAATTCGTTGAAATACTGCTGAATTTTTTTTGTGGTCGCACAAAAAAGGACTGCACAAAAACAGGTTCGACTGTATTTGAAGTTTATCATGGATCTAGAACGAAATGCGAAAATTCTATAAAAAGTAGCTTATTTATTACACGGAATTTTTCTGCAATTTAAGAGGATCGACTATGCAACGCTTTTTATAGAACTTATGTACGTTTTAAGATAACTAGAATGCTTGAAATTTGCAGACGTTTAATTGAGAGAGTTTATTTAATTAATCTGACATTTATTATTCTGTCTAGTTCCCTTTCTTTATTGAAAAGTTTTATTGGGCTTCCTCTTGAGGTTCCCAATCAAAACTGGCTTAGAATAATATTCTTTAACTTTTTATTGAAATTTTAAGAGCTATCTGCTTACAGTGAAAATGTAGCATGCAAATTAAAGTTCTAATATATAAAATAAGTGTTTTGCGTGGAAAAAAGGGTATTTTTCAAAAAAATTTCTACCATTAAGGTATCGACTACGTTGGGAACCATGATTCTGCAAAAGTGTTTAAATGGATAATTTTTATGATATTCAGTGTCACTTAGATTAGAATCTGTATAAATAAAAATGTAATGTTGTGTTTGTTCAAAGCCACTAATCCGTATCTACTGAAGCACTCCATCTGCAATTTTGAAATAACGTTGCATTTTAAAACGGACGGATTTTTACATACTTATTATTTCGAAATTTTTAAATATAGCTTTTAAGTGATTTTTCAGTGTTATGACGTCATATAATGTCACGCCTCTCACCAAATGAGAAAATTTATACTTTACACCCAGTTTTTCAAGATTACATATTTTCACTTTAAGTATGTTTATTGGTTGGAATATTTATCCAATTTTTCTGTTATTTGTTATTTAATTAGGATTATTTTTCGAATCAATAATTTTTTTAATGATTATTCTTTTAACAACTAGAATTTTGTTTTGTGGTTTTGGCAACATTCGGATATCGCAGGATGTTTATGTGTGTGTGATTTTGCTTATAAATTACACACAACTTACCTTTTCGGTAATTTCACGCAGAATTTATTTATATCTTTATAAAGCGAAGATTATAATTATTTCTACAATCAAAACTTCGTACAGATAAGGGTATTTCAGTTCTTACTGCAATTAACGTTAGTATTGCATTTCCGTTTTCGTTATCTGCTTTAGATAGTATGAAATCAATACTATGAATATTAGTAGCACCTATTTTATCTTTCTCTCCGATAATCCTTTTTTAATTAAATATATAATTTTTGTTTCCTTTATATTTTAGTACATACGTTTTTTTCTTTTTTTCTCCCGATTGCACCCCGCAAATCGAAGGGCCTCGCCAAAATATTTTTTTGCACTTCGTGATGTCTTAATTTGGTGAAAATAATCGACGGGATTGTTTAAATATATTTCTTTGTCTGCTTTTGAAAATTTTGTTCGATTTTTCTCTGAAATACGAAATAAAGATTTTCCAATATATATTTTGTGTTTGTGCGAAACTGTTTATATTGATTTAATCAAAATATTGAGCCTTACTTTATTTTTGATATCTTTAAGATTTAATTATAGTTTATAACTAGCTGTACCACATGTTGCCTTAGCCCAGTCTGGTTAAAAAGACTGGTGCACCACAAAGTATGCCACGAGGGCTACAAAAGTAATAAATAATACACAAAAATTAAAACAAATAAAAGAAAGGGTACTTATGTATTATTGCAGCAATCACCAAATCTATTATAACTCGCCAAGTTGGCAATCCCGATTTCCTATGTGTTGAATTGGCAACCTGGTGCTTCGTTTTATATGATGTCAATAGGATGTGATAATACATAAGTACCAAAGAAAGTATCTGAATAATAATTTTCAACAAAACATATTAATCAGAAAAATATATAATAAAGAACCATGAACAAAAATAAATGCGAATCATTACTATTTATAAGAAATAATCAGGTACTTGCGTATTATCTCAACAATCGACCATTCTATTATTAACTCGCCAAATAGGCAAACCCTGTTTCCTCTGTGTTGTATGCACTGAATTAGCACAACCAGATACTTCGTTTCATGTAATGTCAGCAATAGGCTGCGATAGTATGTAAGTAACAAATAATTTCAAAAATACATAAATAAGTTCATGCAGTTCATAAACTAGAAAAAACATAAATGAGGTGTAGTCTTTAACAAAGAAAAAATTACTGTATTAATTTGAATCAAAAAGTTATCTTATACAAATAAAATATACCCAAATTTGATAAAATTGTTCTGCTCTAGAGTCCGTGAAGGCAAAGGGTTAGTTTTACAATGCTTCTGGGTAGATAATAGTTTGTATTGCTTCATTGTCTGTACAGATGCAGAAATTGTTTGGTCTGTCTACTCTAGAACACATCAAGTAATTGTCCATGCGAGAAGAAATCCACGTCTAGATCTAAGTCACTCAATTTTAAAGATATGCCCTGAACTTTTTTGATAACGATTGGAAATTGTAAGAACCTTCAATTATTATCAATGCTTTGTCGAAGATTTTTGATGTGAAATCCATGTTAATATCTAAATTTTCCTTGCGAATTCAATACAAAATATCTTCAATTATTTTGTGGTACATTGCATTATTATTATTATTGAGCTAAAACGAAATCATCTATTCAAATAGAGAGAGGCATTGCCACACAAATTCTCCCTTCAAAATCTAGTTTTATTATGTTTAATAAAAAATAGTGATTACACTGATCAGCAATAAATTAGAAGCAGTGCGCTGGCTGACGTCAATGTAGACAAGACAAAAAGGAATGTTTTGCTTCACACTCCCCACCTGAACTCTCCAAAGAGTTCACTTCTTAATCACATTATTCAGCAAATGCAAATATATAATGAATTATACAACAGAGAATTCAAAAATAAAATAAAATGCTAAGCTAAGAACAAAAACACTTTAAAAATACAAAATTCGTTTTCAAAGGGAAACTAATTCTTTAAAATTATGAAAAGGTTAAAATGATAGGTTATAAAATGATGAAAAAAGAAACGGTAAATATAAAAAGGAAAAAAATTTAGTTCAAATTTTTTTTTCAATTTTTAAAGAACACAGTCTATGTTTTGGAAAAAGATTTAAACGTTCTTTTAACGTCCCCCGGTTTTTAGTTCGGAACAGCTGTTTTGTGATCACCCCTGAAAAGGGTTTTTTAAATTTTTATTTCCCAAAAAAAAAGTTTTTTTTGGGTGTTAATAAATAAACATCACCAACATTTAGTTGGTGTGAGGGTTTTCACTGAAGGCGTTCTAAAATAATACGTATTGTTCTTTTCCATCCCAGTTGGTTTGGGGAAATTTTGGTATTTTTTTTTTTTAAAAAAGAGATGGTTTTAAACATTTTTTTTATGATCCCCCAAACGAACAGAATATGTTGGCTGTTTTGGGGGTTGAGAACACTTCTATTTGAGTAAGTACGTTGTCAATTTTTTAAAACTTAGGGGGGCCTTAAAGTAATGCAGGCTTTCTTTGACGGATCTCACCAGACGAAAAAAATCCCCCCGGGGATCCCCCAAAAATATTTACCCAAAAAATTTTTTTTTTTTTGGATGAAATTCGAACCATGTTTTGGGAAAAAATAGGAAAAGGTTTTTTTTTTTTTAAGGAATGTTTTTTGTCACTGTAAAACTTTACAACTCCCTCTTCGGGAGGAATCTGCGGAAGGAAGAAAAAAGGTTATGTGAAATCAATACCGTTAAAAAAAAAAGTCTCGTGCTCTGGAACTCCGAAGTAAATAAAAAAGGGTATGGGATTTTGCGTTCTGAAGTTCGCTTGAAAGGTCTACGAAATATAACCCCGACTGAAAAGCCTGGGGTTTTGTTGTTTTATAGGTAATGGTGACGTGAGCTGACCCAAAAGGTTTGGCTAAATTTTTCTACAAGTAAAGCAATTTTTTTTTCCCGGGAAATATTGACCTATAGTCCCCTAATTTGATTTAAAATTTTAATGTCTGGCTTTCCTCCATGCATTACTTTATTATGCTCTCTGCATCTATGGGATCAACCAAGGTTTTTCGGTATCAAAAGGTCTTTTCATCAATGGACAAACTACAAAATTTACCTTTATCCTTTTCTTATAGTCCCTTCTTATCTAAATAAGACATGTAATTAAAGGGGGTTCCTTTTTTTATTTTTTATCTTTTAAAGATTTAAAATTCTTCAGGGAAGAATTTTTTTTTGCAACTTTATCCAAAATCTTTGAGCATTTTAACTCTTCATTTGTTGGGGAAAAGAACACATCGATTTTGCAACATCTTAAAAAATCGTTTCTGCCTCGCTGTAATTCTTAATACTTTTTCTAAGTTGCTATATTTGGAGATGTCAAATAGACTTTTTCGTACTTCTATAATACATTCACGCTGAATAATATCATTAGATTTTCTATATTCTAAATCAGGTGAATTAGGGCTATCTTCGTTCTTAGATTCGGTCCAAAATTCTGGTGGAAGTCTTACCTATTATGGACCTTGTTAACCAAGAGGTGTCATTTAGCAATCTGGAAATCTTCAAAATTCGGCTGTCATTGTATGTAGAGGAGTGAATTCCAGGGCAATGATACCAATTTGATGGAGAGGTCAATTTCTGAATTCCGTGAATTCGAATTTTGATGAATGGCTTAAATTTGTCAGGTTGCCCTCGAACCCAAAAAATGTTATTTTTGAATCTGTCCAAAAGAAATAAGGAGTATCGAGTTTTAAAGCTTTCAAAATATTGCTGCTTAATCTATCTGACATTGAAAATTTTGACGCTCCCAAGATTGAAATTAATAGTTGCTTCAAAAGAGCTATTCTGTTCTTAGAAGCAACAAAAGATGTTCGAATTTCTTTATTAGATGAGGTCATATGGAGGCAAGCTACCGCTCCATATGCCTTTGTGCTGGCATCAGATAAAAGGTGAAGTTCGAGTGTTTTAAAAAAAAACTAAAAAACTAAATTCACTAAAGGGTCAGAAAAATAACAGTGTGGTATTGAGAAGTCAGTTAATTTGGGAACACACCAATCAGCCCAAAGGGAAATTATGTCATCAGGAAGATTTTCATCCCACTCTACGTCCAGAAGCCATACTTTCTGCATCAAGTGCTTTATCCTGAGAGTAAAAGGTCGCAAAACTCCAATGAGATCAAAGATTCTGCATAAAACTTGCAAGATAATTCTCTTTGTATCATTTTTTTTAGAGAAAAAGTTTATTAACCCTTTAATATCTCAAATTATAGAAAATATTCTCTACTATTCCAAGCTATACAAAAAACTATGTAGGGCAAATTATCTTTTTCAAAAGTTTCACACACACAAAATGAAGAGATTTTCATCCGAAATTACTTCATCTTTACATACCTTGTGCAAGGATTTCGAATTAGTTTGCCATTTGTGTAGAGATATATTGGCATCTTCGAAAATTTTTATCGCTTCAAAAGTAATTGTTAAAGCTTGATTTATAAACAGTTGACTTCCTGTAATATCGTCTACAAAAATATTTTCATTCAAAAAGTTAACTGTATCGGTATACTTTTCCGAATATTTCTTCAAATCATGTTTTATAGTTGCGCTCAGTAAAAAAGGACTACTATTTATACCGAATAAAACTCTGGTGAACCGATATACAGAAGACAGCCGAGACTCATCGGAAAAGTGGTTCGAAAACCAGAATTTTGTTACGTCCCTATCCTCCTCATTTAGCATTATTTGTAAAAATGCTTGCTTCATGTCGACAGTGAAAGCGAACCCATTTAGTCTAACTATCAGAAGGATATCAAAAATTTCAGGATAAAGGTTTGGTCATATGTAGACAACTATTCAGAGAAGGGGAATTTGAATGATGTAACGACGCATCATAAAGAATACGTAGTTGACTGGAAGGGCGATCTTTTCGAATTACTTCTCTGTGAGGAAGATAAAAAGTAACCTTGTTTTAGTCGCTATCACAAGAGAGAGAATCTGGGACTAACTCTATAATACCCTGTTTCAAATAATTCTGTAATGTATCTCGACATTAAAGGAACAAATGATGACTTTTCTAGAATCGTTTTCTGAGTCGCCTAAATCGCTTCTCAGCAATTTCCATATTATCTTTCATTTCACATGATTCTAACTTCCACGGTAACCTTACTAGCTATACCATATCTTTATTAAATGCAAGTGGGTTAAGTAAAAGTTTTGGGCAGAGGCTTTGCTCTGTTTTTCTTACACCTTGGAACAGGGTTTGCCGTAAAGGATGCAAGAAAATCCCATTCGAGTTATATGGTGGAAAGAGACCCTCAGTTTCCCATCTAAAAAAGTTTGTCTGCTTAGCGTTTGTTGGTGTTCCTAAGCTCAGGAAAAAAACTCGATATTCGAGCGAAACTAGGAATAATGTTGAGGTACGCTTGGAACACTAACGGTGGTATTCTCAATCGCGAGTTATCTTTTCAATAACTCGCGGATTGGGTAACCCTCGGTCGCCGATAACTCGCGGATAATTCTCCTTTCTCATTCTCGAACTGACGATTACCGAATCCGTGAGTTATGCGTGGGCAAGATGTTTCAGTCGTTGCGATTGGACATAAATAATCACGTGACATATTGCTGAAATTTTATGTTGTATCTTGGCGCGAAACATTCGATCGGCTGTTTTTAACACGCTTTTTTGTTTGATGTATTTCTCTTGTTTTGCTATGTCGAAAGGCAACTTTTCAGATCAGGAAATGGAATTGTTATTAAATCTTGTTGAAAAATATAAATGCATAATAAACTGCAAAATTACCCAACCAGTTTTAACAAAAAGCATGGGATAGTTTTGACGGTGGATTTCAATGCAGCCAGCCTATGTAAAATAAGTCGGCAGCAGCTCAAAACAAATTTAAAGACATGAAAAGGGGTCCAGAAAAAAGCTCCGATAAAATCCATCTTTGTTTACAAACAGATTCGCGAGATCGAAATCGTGAGTTACCCAGAAATCGGCGGGTTACCTTTGGATAATAATCCGTGGATTTGGCGCGATCCGCAGTTGAGAATAATGATGTTTCGCCAATCTGCGGGGGTTTCCGGGTT
>BMAV01007971.1:0-103527 GCA_019973955.1 Trichonephila inaurata madagascariensis
GGGGTGACATTTGGACATGGATGAAATAATATTGTAAAGAGTTTAAAATTGTTTTTTTAACAAAAGGGTGCTTATTAAAGGTAGAGTAAGTAATCAACAATAGTCAATAAATACAAATTATTTATTCGAAACTAATTAACAAATAAGAAAGAAATTAGGCTGGTATTTTTGACGTATAACATTTTTCCTCTCGGTTGCTTACGCACAAAATATCAATCCTATAATCCTATGTTGCCATTTTTCAAGATACGGGTTGATATTTAGGTTGATAGCATTATATATGTTTAAATTTTAAAGGAATCCCCTCCCCAGTTCCCCCGTATACTTTTGAAAATCAAATCTGATAAGTTCATATCATATTCACTGAAACAGTTCAGAGATTTGATAAAAATCATTTATTTTCATCAGAAGTGACTGAAGAACGTTATTTTAACATCTACCGTCAAGTGATATCTCCTTAGTTTGAGCAATTCTAATTTGCCATTTCCCTGGCTTACTATTTGAACTACATTCCTAAACCCAAATGCCATATGCTTGTTTATACTATCATTGAATTTCTGTAGAGGCTTTTGATATAAAATGAATAGATGGTAAAGTTTGCGTTTTGCTTCCTTTTCCTTTTTTGTTTTCATTTTGGTGCTGGTTGATTTAGAGTATTCAAAAGGACTTCGCTTTTGAAAAAAATTATTTCTAATGGGCAGAAGTTTGGGTGTTTACCATTGCAGATCTGGTACAGTTCCCCCGCTGGTATCTCTTTTAGTGTGGCCTATATAAGCGTACCAATCGCCTAAGTATTTTTTCAAGCCTCAGGTATCGTCTTCGTCATTTGACCATGGTTCAAAATTGTGGGGTCTGTCACCAAAAGCCCTCGAATAGCTGGAACAGTGTGACGTTAATATTCACTCATTCACTTGGTTCTTTTTTTATACATTCTAAAAAAGAAAAGAATCTTAATTTTTGAAACTCATGCACTCACAGCATTTTAAAGTAGATCTTAAAAAAGTATTGCTTATGACTGAAAATAATAGTTTTACCTCAGTTTTTATAACATCATTTATTATCCTCATAGTAGTTAATCGCTGGTAGAATTTAGTTATTCATATTTATATCTGTTTAAACAATATTATAATTAAAGAAATTTGAATAAAAGACATTTTTTTTCATCTTAAGGTATCCGAATACTTGCGACAACTTTCTATTAAAAAAAAGGAGATATGTAATTGATTTTTTTTGATTTTTAGATTTATTTAGTACATTTTAAGGAAAAAAACATAAAAATTAAAACGAAAAAAATTTTTTATTATTAAAAGGGGAGAAAACTGGTGAAAATGTACAAAAAACATAAACGGGCCCCTTTTGTAAAAAAACTTTTGCAAATTCTCAATTTTAATGTGTAACGTTATTCCTGGAAAATACCTTAGGGTAATATTTTTTTAAATTTTTTCAAAAATGAGCTTCTATCAGTGACTATAGGTTTTTTTAAAAAAAGGGGTTTTATTCACATAAAAAACTGTAAATTTTTAAAAAAAACAGTGATTGATAAATCTGAAGGTCAAAACACTTCTACTGTTAAACAAAAAATTAAAAAACAGCAAATTATTTTAAAAATTTTTTTGCAATCGCTGCCCCCTTTGACATTTCGAGTAAAACGCATTTTAAAATTTGACATCTTGTGTAAAGTTATGGCATCTTCTTTTACAAAAACCTTGTGTTTTTGTTCTGTGAATGGAAAATAAACGTTTTTTATTAAGCAAATGATGACCTATAAAATAAAACCCCAAAAAAAATTTGTCAATTTTTTAAAAAAATTATTTTGGGTGTCGGATCCCTTAATATTTAAAAAATTATTAGTAATTGAAAAATTGTAACGTATCACATACACAGCTAAAAAAAGTCTGCTTTCACTACTAGCTTACATGAACAAGGGAAAAAAAGTTTAAAAGCGGGAATTTAAAAAACTTTTTTTCTATATTATTGATTTTATTTGTTCATTTTAAATTATTCAGAATAACAAAAGAAAATTTTGGGTTTTTGAAATTTTAAAAAATAAGGACAGATTTGTGGAGATGCCTAAAAAAACCCAAAGTAAAAAAAAGTCTGCGTTACTTTTTAGTTAAGCTACAAAAATTTTTAAAAAAGGATAATGGCTTTTAATAACTGGTTGAAAAATTTGGGCTTTAAAAATCTTGGGGCCCGGGATTGAATTAATAAGTTTAGTTGTTTCTTCAGCGCTTATCTTCTCCCATTCGTCCTTGGCTCTTCACATATCCTTCTGATTTTTTGTGAATCTTAAGCTCCAGTAAATCCAAGGTGCTCCAGGATTCAGATCCCAAATGACGTGGGGGGTTGCAGTTGATTTGGGGCTTTTTGCCAAAACTTACAATCTAAGCGGTTTTTCTTTTGGGTCAGTCGTGTTAAGCGAAATGACGACCCCCGGCCGGTTTTTGGGGATACTTTTTTAAATTTTTAGGACTTGGGGATTCATGTTTGATCATAATTTATTCATATACTCCAAACTTAACACCATTTGCCATGCACCCCCACCATAACTCCACCAACGCCCTGCTTTACCGTTGGTACTAAGTGTCTTTTGAAAAGCTGCAAAGTTATCTGTATACCAATTTATTATTTTATACCAAAGATGTAAAAATTTTCTTCATTGGATAATTCACATCCCCAGAACTCCGAAAACCCTATGTATATGCTCTTTTGCAAAAATTATTTTTTGGTCTTTGAAATATAAGGCTTTCTAACCACTCGACTACATTATCCGGCCTTTTAAAAAATTTTTCTCTTCATATCCACACAAATGTTTTTGTTAAACTTCTCATGAAATTTTGTTGCTATTTTGGGTTGTAAAAACAAGATTCTTCGTTTTTTCTCTGATTGTGAGTTTAGATGGACGGCCCGAACGAGGTTTCTATTTTAAATTCCCAGTTTTAAAGTTTTTAAAAAATAGAGAAAACTGCCCTCCCAAAGGATATGATTATATCCGACGACTTTTCCCTTTTCCATATTTTTCATAATGATTTTTAAAGTTCATGTACTACCCTTTTTTTTCCTTTGACATTGAATTTTTCTTACCTCAAAAAAATTAAAAAAAAGGGCATTTCGCATTTTCCATAAACTAATGCAAAAACTCTGTTAACCTATAACGCCTGTTGATAAAATTCCGGGAATCATGAATATTCAAATGGGAACGCAGATTTTTTCTGCCTACTTTTATGTTTTGCCAAAAACCCGTATCTTACGTAGTTTTAATTCAAAACAATTAATTTTTTTGCGTCAATTTTTTGTAAACAAATTTAAAAAATTTTTTTGTTGGAAAAAATTATATTTCTATTAAATTTCCGCTCTTTGATTTTTAAAGGTGAACGGGGCTTTTTAAGATATGTATTGTTATATTTTGAAAATTACCAAAAAATTTTTTAACGTATCAAATTATATCAATTTTAAAATTTCCCCCATTAATCTTTTTTTCGTGTGTGTATAGTTTTTAAAAAGCATCTAATTTTCTAAAAGTTGGGGGTTTTTTAAAAATCAACAAAGACGGCAATCAGGGGTTTGTATTGTTTAAGGGTGCTAAAGGGAAATAAAGGGTTTAGAACTTTCCGACAAAAAATCGTCTTTACAACGCAAAAATTTTAAACTTGGGAAAATACAAATAAATAAGTAATACATTTTAGGGGAAAGTTTGGTTTTTTCAGTTAAAAATTTTTAAAACTGAAATTTTTTTCGAAGAATTCCTACAAGAAAAAAAAATTGTGAAATATAAATTTTTTTATGTAAATCCCCAAAATATCGTATTTTTATAAGTAATGTGATATCATGACTGTCCAAACTTAATATTGTGTAAAATACGATTAAATAACATATAAACAAGTATCATTATTGATGTCTTTCGTTATAAAATTTTTATGAATATTTTCACAAAGTTCCATTTTTGAAATTAGAACAATCTAGGTGAATGAATCTGATTATAATTTTTTTGACATTTTTTATTTATCCCAAAGGGATAATTATTATGGAATAAAATTACAGTACATAATAGCATTTATAACATTTTTCGATGTGCAAAAACTTCAATGGATTATAGATGTATGTGACAAATAAGAAAATTTCGCCGAGAATATAAATAAATTGATAAATTAAAAATAACCCAGTTTAAATGGTTACTTTTAATTTGTAGGTAATTCCATTAAACAATTTATTTAAAAAGATTTCATTATGGGTTTATGATGGCTTATGGGCTCAAATACCTTAGAGTAAAGAAGATTAGTATTGAAATTACTCAAAGTCTTTTATCTTACACGGGTAATATACATAATCATGCCATTTTAATGGCATTTAGTATATAATGAGAAGGTACTGCTATGTGAGCAAGACAAAAAATATTTTTATATCATAGTATATTTTTTTTTTTGTTTTCGAAGTTGTGTATGGGTTGCTGAAATAAAAAGCCTTTTAGGGGTTTTTTCGAGATACTATAAAACAAAAAATATTAATATTTTTCAGTTTTTGATATTCATGTTCGGAGTTTTTCTGTTTTTTTACATTAATCAATTTAGGAAACTAGGAAAAAGATTTCTTTTCGGAGAAATCGTATTCTTAAAAAACCCCCTCTTTTTGAAAATCTCTTTTACGTAAGCGGAGGAACTAAGTATTTTTTAGATGAAGAATTCGTGCATTGTGAGATGCAGATGAAATCCACTACTTCTCTCGTTTTATTTTTCTGTGATTTTTGTTTTGTTTTGTTCTTATCGTATATGTCGTAAATTAGATGCTTTTATTTCGTTATGCATGATCAAGAAAGGTAAATTTTACCTTTTATATGAAACTTCCATTTATTATTGCTTTTAATATGAATATGCAAACAAGTGCTGACGATTTCATCAATGACTTAATCGAAAAAATAGATACTTTTTTCTATTAACGGAACGAAATACGAATAATTGAAAATTTATTGGCTATTTTGATACTAAGAATAAAATTATGGAATATATGAGCAAACGTTCAATAGGCTATTATTGATAAATCATTGTGTCACTTTTTCTCGAACATTTCAAGAAATGCAATTTGAATTACGTATAAGAAAGTAAAAATTCTATTTTAATCAGTATTTAGTGAAAACAGTTATACTATTTTATGATATTTATAAAAAATGATAAAATGGTTAATGATAATGATTATGGAATTAAATGATAATGATTATGGAAAATAGCAGAAATAAATTAATAATTCATTTCAGTCTTTTTTTTTCTTTACTTCGAACTTAAGTTGTGTGCTTGGAATTTTCAATTTATTGCCCCAAAAATTCTGTGTTTTTTTAAAAAAAACTGGTATTAAGAGTATTTCCACTTTTCATTCTCTATATTTGTGTTTAAAAATGTATGGATTTTTATTAAAATTATTGCACTACATCAAATTTTACACTTAAATTTTTGTAAATCTCAATAAAATATTTTTACAAAAAATCAACATTCTGCCTTGATTATAAAATAGAAATGTTATTAATAATAGAAGGAACTATGTGCGTGATTACGTGGGGTTTTGAATTGGATATCTGTAATGAAATGAATAAGAAATCAGAACAACCTCACCAGACTACTTAAAATGAATTTTTGTATGTATTTTTTCTTTCTCCAACTCAGATAAACTGAGGACGCATTATGGGAAAACTATGAGGGATTGAATTATCAACAAGGCCAATGGCTCTCCTAGGAATGTTTGTATGCATTCCTGTCTGGTGGAAAAACATCCTTCAATTACATAACGTGATGTCTTATGTACCGATATCCGTTGTTTTGAAGTTGTCATGTGTGGGATCAGTGCAAAGGGCCACCGACCCAGTGGTCATCTGGCGTCAAGCCAAACACGACAACAAAGAAGCCGATGAAATAATGGCACACATGATGCGACGTTCATCGACGATGTCAACAGTGCTGACGTAATTTACGCCTCGGAAAACAAAGCCGCAGATTTACAGTGCACGGAAATAGAACGGTCGTTTCTTTTTCTGATTTTACTATTCGGTGTTTTTCTTTTCAAACACGCGAGTGTATATGTGCGCTTTAATTTATGGGCGGGTAAGCGAATTTTTTCCTTCCACGTGATATTTGAATAAGTCTTGAATACCAGTATTGTGCATTGCTGATCGTTAAACGGACGATATTTGCGTGGCAGATAAATGAAATTCCGACTCTTATTTTTAGAGGTTAGAATAGTTTGTCTGCGGTTTTAACTTCAAATGGGCATTAATATATTTCTTTTATGATAGCTTTTACTAGGGTTCAGATGGTAGTGAAGGACTAAAATAAAGAAGGTAATGTTCCTTTTAGTCTTATAATGATGAATCGCAATATACCTTCTACATGCATTAGTTATGCAAGGCAAACACTCTCTGAGCTTGTGCATTTGCTTTAGTAAAAGCTAACTTGCAAGAATTGAAGAATTTACTTAGAAATTTTATAGTTTTCTTGATTTTTTTAAAGAAATTTTACGAAGTATTGACTTTTGGCAATGTGTTTAACAAAATTAAGTTGCGCGTCACCAAATAATTGTTTCATTAAAATAGGAATGATTCAAAGAACAAACAGTTTTATTGCTATTGTTACTTGTTGTAACTACATATATACATGGTAGGGTCGAAAAGCTCGCGAAATAGATCAATTACAAATTATTAAAAAAGCAATAATTTAATCTTATTGGCCTTTTCCCTCCTGCATCCACACACTAGTTCCAGCGTTCGTATAACTGTTCAAAACACTCCTGTAATCAATTTTTCAAGAGGTCCTTCAGTTACTTCGTCGCATTTTGGATCACCTCACCTGAATCAACGAAACGATGTCCTTTATTTTCATTTTCAGCCATGGAAACAGATAAAAAATCCTCTGGAGCTGGAATAATTTCTGTATATGTTCTTCAACATCTCGGAGCGTCTCAGGTGATTTTTCGAACAAAATACAGACTTTGATATTTACGCGCTGCTCCAAAGACGACATTGCAAAATCCGACGAATGAAAAATTCTCTTTGTCAGAAATGATCTGCAGCTAACGCCGACAGTTCAAGAAATTAATTCTAAATGGTTGTGTGTTTTCCTTATTCGTGCTACCACCCTCAAAACATATTTCCCCTCTAACGGACACCTTCGTGAATGTAGGGGACCATTCCAAGAACTTCTTGATTCTTGTAATATGCACTCTTTATAAGTCCAAATTTTGGAAGAAATGTATTTTTAGTGAAACTTTTTTTATTTCTCCAAATTTTTGTAAAATTTGTGATGAGTATTATGCATAATTTTTTCTTGTTTTGTCTAATAGAAGTTGGAAGCATAACTTCTCGGGCTATGATTGGCAATTATTTAAAAATACTTCGCTTCTGTATATTAGCTTTAATGTTGCTAACATTTAAATTTACGCAAATTTAATATGTAGGATCAGTTTTTTTCCTGCTATAAGCTGATTACGCACATTTTATTTTGTTATTATTTATTTCCAATGCATGGCATATTTTCTTTGGCAGGATTTTTGGCTTTATGTTGATGCCAAAGAAATGACAGAAAGGGTAAGGTCAGTCTTTGATCAATTTCTTGAGATGATATGCCGTGATTGAACATGCATTGTTTTAGTGGCATATATTAGATCTTTACAGAAACATTCGAGAATAGTAGTGAAATTTTTTACTATTTGAACGATCTTTCTAATCAGTTTTGTCACTCCAGGCCTATGATTCTTTGATGGGTATATGGATTCATTGTTAAAATCAAGACTATTTTATATCATTGTGTAATAATATCGTTGCTCCATTCTATATGTTAAACAATTTTTAATTACTCTGTCGTTTTGGAGGCGTACTGATGTGTCTCGTTTGTACTCTCATTTGATTTTATCTGTGTTCTTCTGTGTTGTTTATCAATTACAAATAATTTTTAATTACACATTGAGTGGAAAATGTAAGTATATTGAATTTCGTTAAGATTTGTCAATTTTCTTTAAGAATGTTATAATGTAATGCATTTTTGTAATATTCTATTTACGATTGTTTCATTCAGAAACATAACTTTACATTCATTACTAATGAAGAAAAACATTTTTCTTCAATATAATATGCAATTATGAAGTGAATATTGAAAATCCTTGCATTTATTACCATATATTAGAAGCTAATTAAGGAAATATTCTATTACTTTTCTCGTTGTCTCTAAAATATTGTGGAAATTGTATTTTTAAGGAAAAAATAACTTATGTTAAGCAGATTTGGTGGAAAATCAATAATATTTTTGATTGAAAATCAATAATAATACTTCTAATTAGAATTAATTTAATTAATTAATTCTAATAATAATAAGTTAACATACGTTAAATGCAGTTCTTTCCCATAATGTCCAATTAACTTTTTGGGAGAAAATTAGGAACTTTTATACTTTATATACCTCATTGATATAATAAAATTTATTACATTTCTCATTAATATATTATAAAAATTTTATTTATTTTGTTACAGAATTCGCGAACTTAATTTAACAAATCATACCTCAGTCGATTGTGATTTTACATCTATCGTAATAGCGTAGGTAGTAAAAAAAATCTTTGGAAAAGAAGTTTTTATTATTATTTATTTTTACTAAAAACTTAACTATTTTGGATTTCTTTTAAAAAAGAAAATTGAGTGAATCATTCATAGCAATTAAAAATATGTTTTCTGAAAAGATGAGACGCATAATGTCACATGCAAATTATTATTTGATCCATATTGTGTTATTATTTATTTGTTATTTATCATGTAAATAATTTTAGTTGTCCAAGATTTTGTGCTTATATATTAAAATATACATAAAAAAAGAGGTAACAAAATTAAGAAAATTCATTATAAATGTAATTGGTATGCGGATTTAAATACATGAAGCTTATTCTATTTTTTGGGGAAAACATCGTGCTTAGTACACATATACTGTTTACCCACCTCATTACCCACATACAGTCACCTTTTCAATCTCTTAATTGCGGAACGGCTGCTGCTATATTCATAAAAGTAGTGTCTAGGTATACTTAAGTAGACATGGGCTTCTGCATATCCCGATCTACGGCTCCACCTGGTGGTAAACTTCGGCGTTAACATTCCTATCTCGAAAACGGAACGAGATAGGGAGAAAAAGTTATTTAACAAAGTTGTAGAATATCATCGATTTTGTATGAAATGATACATTGTAGATTTCAATGCAAAGAATAAAGTGGTTAAAATACACATTTGTTTTTTCTGATTTCCTACACTTTCATACGAGAAAGACGATCTGAGAAAGAAAAAAAAACTAGTCATAACAATATACCTTTATATAATATGTTCAAACTTCTTACTGTCAGCTTCAATGCACGTTTGAATTCTCTTTTGAATGTCACGTTACACACGCTGGATCAAAGAGCGTTACACGTTAGCACAAGTGTCTGTAATGAGTCCTTTACGACTCTATAATGTTTGTGGAAGGGTCACATATGCCTGCGGCTTCAGGTATCCCCACAGGAAAAAGTCTACTTGGTCACACAGATTAGGTTAATCTTCGACACAACCATACCCAATTATTTGGTTCCCGAATTGCTTGACGAAATACTGAATCACTGGAGACGTCATGTGAGCTGGGCACCGTCTTGTTGGCCCAATAATTTGATATAGTGGTGTCGAAGATTGATCTCTACGTTTGCCTGATCTTCCACTTGACCTTTTTCTTAGTTGATACCTGAAGTAGCAGGTGTATGCGATCCCACCACGAGCATTGCAAGACCTTAAAGGACGCATTTCGGACATTTGTGCTAACGTGCCACTCTCGCTCCACCGTATGAAACATGACATTCAAACGAGGATCCGAATGTGCATTGCAGCTGATGGTGAAAAGTTTGAGATTTTTAAATAAAGGTAAATTGTTACTAATTGATTTTTCTTTCTGGTCGGATAGTTTTTCTCATTTCACAGTGTAGGAAATAACGAAAAACCAAACGCATGGCTTAACTGTTCTATTTTTTAAATTAATGTCTACACGATGTCAATTCGTACTAAATCTATGATGCTGTACAAGTTTGTAAATCACTCCCCCCGCCCATATCGTTCCGTTTTTGAGATAGGAATGCTAACTCCGCAGTTTATCACCAGGTGGCGCCTTGTTGGTTTTATTCAGTAGCACATGTCTACTTTAGTATACCTAGACACTACTTTTATGAATGTAGTAGCAGCTGTTCCGAAGTTAAGAGGGGGCAAAGGACTTTAGTGGACATACTCGGTGCCCATTTAAGATCAATTCGGGTCCTGGGTGCAGAAGATCTACAGGCCCCCTTGGCCCTCTCGTATAGAAATTTATAACCAGGAAATCTGGTTAAGTGCAGCTTATTCGGGCCATCTGTGCAAAGTAATACACAATGAATTTGTCGTTTTACAGTGGAGAATTAAATAGAAACAACTTGACAAAGTGGGATGCTTAGATTATATCCAAATTTCAACTAAACAAAGTGAATAGGATGGTCAATTTTTGATGTATGAATACTTTGATTATTTTCGTCAGTAAATTTTTATTTTGTAAATATTAATATTAAGTTTTTTTTTAGAAAAATTAGATAGTTTACCATTTTTTCTTGTTACCGAAAATAAATATATAAAAATGTACGTTACGTTAATTTAGCTCTGCCATTGGTAGACCGCCTTCGATTTTTTAAATGTGGAGTAGACCACGGATACCAAAAGTATGGCCACCCCTGGTATAAGAGATAACTACCGGACCAGATGTTCTATTCTTTAAATAAAGTTGCCGTTCTTCAAAGGGTACATACTAACACGCAATTAAATTATAAATATTCAGGTTGTACCAAACTTTAAATAAATGACATATAAAATAGTACCATAGCCACATTATTCATTTAAATTAATGAATAATAAAAACTTATTAATTAAACATTGAAAAATATACGAAATGAAGAATAGACTTTTGTACTTTCGCGGAAATTTTTTGACAACAATTCGTTACACGCGTTTGTTTGAAAATCTGCACATTGCAAACATTTTCATCTTAGTTGATATCAAAGTTCCTGATGGTCTTAAACTCTTAATTGTCACCAAAAGTTATAATGAATTTTTTTTTATTAAAAGGCTTACTTTAAGGTAGTGGTCTCCAACCCCCGGTCCGTGGACCGGTACCGGTCCATGGATCAAATACTACCGGTCCACACAAGAAACGTTCAATTATTTCCCTTTTATTAACTGTGGTATATTTTTTTTGAGTTTGGGCTACTTTTTATGAAAATCACTATATATTCCATGTGTTAAATTACTTTATATTCATTTTTTGGTCTAGCTATATTTTTTTCTGAAGTCACACACAATTAAATTAAAATTATTAAATCAAAACAGTCTAAAATATAAACAGTCAACGTCCTCCCCCTCAGCGAGCCGCAGTAAAATTAACAAACGTTGATCGATACGCGGCGATAAAAAGGTTGGGGAACTGCATTAAGGCCTTAAGGTACACACAGATTTTTTATGTCACACTTTTCGTGTGACCTTTCTACGTTTTCCTCACTGCTTTCCAAGCCATTTTTGTTAAAGCTCACATTATCCGTTACAGTTGAAATAAAAGATTTTAGCTAGTAATGTATCATTAGTACATGAATTTTCGTTGATTTCTAAATATTCTTGCCTTTCAGCACTGCCATTGATTTAAACTAATTTGAACAATTCTTTTTTATCAGTGTTTTTTTTTCTCTTAGGACATTTGAAATTGAAATTTTAAAGTCTGCTTTCTTAAGGCAATGCTGAATATTACTTAATGATACAGATTTAACAGCCTTTATTTTCCGTTGAGTGGTATTCTCTCAATACATAACACATTTTACAAGCTGATGGCTGTTTTTTCAAGCAGCTTGACAAAAAACGTACCTTTAAAACTGTTTACTGCTATTAACCGGAAAAACTTCTAACTATGCCTTAATCCCAAAGAGCTGTAATATTGGTGTTTCAGGTGGTGAAAAATACCAATTTCTCACTGATTTCAGTTTTACATTTGATGGGTGGGCTGGAGAATTGTCAAGGAATAGCAGAATCTTCCTGTTTTTCCTGGCGTTGTTTAATCGGTTGTAATCATTCCTTTTGATATTAAACCTTGCGTCATTCATGACTTTTTATTGTGATGCCAATAGACCAAGAAGCTTGGATTGATGTGTTTGAAGTATCTTGAGATTTTGGCTTTTCCAATTGCTGGTGTTGTTTTAAAACTCTTCTTCAATGTTACAACCAAGTAGCTTAATGAAACGTCTCTTGGTGCTTTAACTATCAGAGCACTTTTCTCTTTTAAAACATTCAGTTTAATTAAGCAAAGTTCGTTACAAAATTAAACAGTTTAATCGGTGTAGTAGATGTTTTTTAGTCTTATATCCTTTATAAATTTCATTTAGCCTTTTTTTATCCAGTCTGTTATATATTGCATATTTACTACTTTTTCTTCTCTACAGATAGCCCTAAAAGTATATTGATACGTCTTTGCTAAAGTTTGTTTAACCAAACACTATACTTTAAAGTCCAAAATACTTTACTTCCCTTAATAATCCTTGCTCTTACAAAAACAAACCAATTTGAAACCACCATCAATTTACATGCCAGTTTTCTAAATTTTGGGTTTTGATGTTTTTTTTAAAATTTTAGTAATTTTTGTACTTTCATTTTTTTTATTTACCCCATGATTTGCTTGGGTTTTTTTTTTTCCCAAAATTTTTGCTTTAAATTTTCGAACTAAGTTTTTCAATTTTTTGATGAATTGAAAAATTTTTTTTTTCATTATTAAAATTTTTAATTTCATTGGTAACGTTTTTAAAAATAACACATATAAAAATATACTTTTTGTTTCCGTGTCCAAGCAAGAATTTGATTGATAAAATTTTCATTCTGTTCTCTTTTAAGGTTAGATTGATTTACTATGTCATAAATGTTTATTTTTTTAAGAGAAAACATTTAACAATGGCATGCAATACTTTTATACTGAGCGCAAACCTTCCGTCGAATCTTCAAAAAGCATTTCAATTTTTATTCATTTCTGTACCTCTGTCTTATTTTTCAAAAAATTTTTCGGTGGTGTTCCTTAAACAGAACGTCCCTTAATATAAGAGACAAATACATTAAGATTTGTCCCGTCCAATGGGACCGGGACTAACTTAATTTTTCCCCTTTTAAAAATTGAGTATTTTTGAAGGAGGAATTTCTGTGGTTTTTCCTTGTATGCGTAAATTGACAAGATTAACGGCAAAGCGCAAATTCAAAACAGATGCATATATATATATGTTTGTGTGTGTGATTATTTTCTATTCCAGTTACTTTAGATGACGTTTCTTTAATTCATTTCAATACTAGACCCTCGGAGACATGGCACTATCTCCTTTATAACTCTTTTTAATTATTGTTTAATGGGAGTATTAAATAAACTACAACATAGTTCTCAAAGAAGTTCCGCCTCGTAAAATTTACAAATTTGGATGTAATATTACATTATCCACCGGACCCAACCAATTGCTTTAAAATATATCATGTGTTATTCTAGAAATTTCTTAATTTTAAATAAGTTGAGGGCTTTTGGATTCAGTTGAGAGCGCTTTTATCCTGCTTAAGCTTCGTTCGGGCAATTTTGTGTTGCTGCTGTTGTCTTATGTTTTGTGAATGTTGTATTACTTGCATGTAATGTGTCGTCTCCAATCCAAAATGTACAATCGTCAAAAATAATAAAAATAATAATAAATAATATAAGATTACCATGCCTTCCTAAATTCTTTCACACAAGACTATATTAAATGTGTGTGTGTGTGTGTGGGAAATCTCTTATATAAATAACATAAAAAGTGACTCCTCACGAAGGCGTTATCAGAATAGCTTTTGCCCATACCTTACGATGGAATGTACAAATGATTGACTTTGGAGATCAGTTATTGACTGGCTGAAGCTCCAGCACATTCTAGCTGAGTGTCCGGTGGTGTGTGAAATAGAGGGCATTCTTTTGTTCAGGCATAATTTTCATGCAAATTTGTAGACTATGTCCGTATGGGACGTCTGTTAAATTAATTACCTGACCCCTTTAGTTGTAATCATTGACTAGCACGGTGATACATCGATGAGATTCTGGGCCCTCTCATGTTTCCCTTCATTTTACTGATCATTGTCTTATATTTTCGCACGCGCCCCCTACTTATCTAGAAACTGTAATATCAAGGGAATTCGCAACAGCCGTGCTGCTCTTGTCGTACCGTCCTTGCGGATATTTGTCGTGCTGAAAATAAGCCGACTTCTTAACTCAAAGTCCGTGATGTGGCAGTATGATCGTGAAAAGCCCAAACCCCGGAAAACGTTTTCTGCTATTCCCGTTTTTCTGGTGGAAGGTTTTAGATCCGTTCCTGTGATTCTCCTAAACCCTGAATTCCCCCAACGGGTGTGGTAGTCTTTGTTTCCCGGGATCAATGCGAGTAGCATAACACATGGGAATATAACTCACACTTTTGATAAGTCGCGATCCTACAGTTATTGGATTCTGACACTTGCTGACAGCCGTATGACAAGGGCTTCTAGGTTGAAGTCTTGATGTCAATATCTTCGCTTTGTTTTGGGGCAGATCCAAATCGTGAACAAGTTCATTCAGTTCAACCGAGGTAATTTTATGTAGAGATGTAGCACGAAAAACCATAATTGATTACTGCTAACATATGCTGACGAAGCTTGAGAAGAATTATGTGACATTTCGAGATCCTCCTTGTCTGAACTAATATGGAAATCTGTAGGAGGTTCAGAAATTGATAGTTCTTCTCCATGCAAGAGAGGTTGTAAGACAGATGGTTGTTGACTTGTCCTTCCCGAATACAAGGAAGAAAAGTGTCCTGAGCCTGAGACAGGTTGGACTTCTAGATGTAAACCTGTCGTTGTCCATAGCCTTGAGCACCATACAGGTGTAAAAGTGTTTTTAACTCTGTTCCCCCCCAAATTTTTGGAAGAACACCTGGGAGGGGTCGGGGCCTATCACCTTTTTTCCCCCTTTCCACCAACCCAGAGAGGACTTTTGCCCTCGACGGCTTTTTAGGGGACTTCTATCCCAAAGGGGACTAACATTTCCAAACACTCATGTTTCCCCGGGTTAAAAACCCAAAAACCTACGGCACGGCAGTCAAGCGTCGCTAACGACTGTACCGGATTTGCGTCAAGGCAGATTGTATATTAGGATTTTCTAATGTCCTCTTTTTCTTCAGTAAACCTCCAGAAGTTGACGGTATTATACAGAAATAACAGTAATCAGTTTAAATAATAATAATCACTGAGTGGCCAAATTATTAGAAATTATTATTAGATTGGCCAAAACTTCAAGTTGTTGCTACTAGAGGATAAGATAGCTATATTAAAAGAGAATGCACCAGTAGTGAAGCATCAATATGCACTATTTTGCTTGCGGAGAAATTGAGGTGAGGACGTGATTTAACTGAGTTTGAATGTGGGATGATTGTAGATGCTCGAAGCGTCAAAACCTGTACCAACGAATTGGCTACACTTGTAACGTGTTTGAAAATTTGAAAGCTGCAGTCATTAATGTTTACAGATAACGAATTGCCAAACAAAAAAATTGGGCCTCAACGTCATGCTTGTGGTCGTCACAGGCTATTGAATGCTCGCTCGGAAAGGAGAACTACGGAAGTTGCCCAGTTCAATGAAAGAGCAGCCGTTCATCAAACTGCTTGGAATCTTAATCAAGGAAGAACTGTAAGCGCGCGTCTCTGAACGAACTGTTCGCCGCACATTACATCATATAGGTAGTGGTAGCCGACGGGCTTTCTCTGGCTCTCCTTTTTTGGTCTTGGGAAAGAAAATGTCTGTAATTCGCAAAGAAGCACAGGGATTGACCAGTACATGACTGGAAATGGGTAATGTGGTTCGTTGCATCAATTTTCAATTACTCTGTGCTTATGGCAGAGTGCGAATATGGTGAACTCAGAATGAAAGCACGAAATCCAAAATCCTGCATTGCCCCAACTCTTCAAGCTCTTGGAGGCAATGTTACGGTTTGGGGCATGTTTTCTTGGAATTGAATAGGTTCTTTGATTCGTGTGGCATAACATTTGAATGCCCAAAATATTTAAGTGTGATCGCAGATCAGGTATTTCCTGTTATGGGTATGGCGTACCGAGAATGGATATTTTCAGCAGAACGATGCTTCCCGTCATACTCCTGGCATTGTCTACAGAAGGTTAGAAGAGCTTGGCGGAGACTTTACCTAATTTAGTTCACCCGCATAAACAACATATCTCAATCAAATTGAGAATCTGTGAGATTGCATTGAACGGGACATCAGGCAGTTTGACGCAGTGCCATCCAGTCTGAAGGCACTGGAAAGTGTAACTCATCAGATATGATTTTTACGGTCAATGTGCCAAGTTTGAAAAAAAAAAAGATTTTCCGATCCAAGCATCTTTGTTAATCTTTATAAAGTTTATGCTATGATAATTTAACGTATCAAAAATTAATAAGACAATGTGCACACTATTGGTTATTTTTTATATTTTACTTGTAAAACTTAAGCTCGACATATTTAATTTGTTTTTAAATTTTATATTCTTAGATTATTTATGTTTTTAGTTTAAAAAATTGTCCATTGCATATGTAATGTATACATATCCTAATTATTAAATATATTTAAATAAATAATTTACAACTATTGCTACCAATTGAATAATGTTTTTATTAGAAATGTCTGGTCGTCACTAAAGAGTTTTAAAGAATATTAATTAACTTGGAGGAATAATAGTTAAATTGGTGTATATGTATCTATATGTTTCTAAAAATAATTTTGTGTAGTCATTCAGCATACTACCACGCATTGTATATTAATAAATTTTAAAGCATTTAATAATTAATAATCAGTCTAACGCGGGTTTTGATTATGATCACCAGTGATTACACAAAAATACTTCTACAAAATTACTAATTACTGCTGAAGAAGGCGTCTTTGAATTGTTATATAGTTAATTATATGTAAAGGGTTTAAGTAATTAACTAGTAGTGTGTTATAAGATAGTTCTAATTAAAATATGACTTCTATTCTGTTGAAATCTGAGGAACACAAGATCATTCAGAAGCTTTTCTATTCTTAGCAAGCTTATCGTTCTAAAAATAGATACATAGCGCAAAATTCAGTAGTGAGATTTTTATATTGTCGTTCGTGATTTGAGTACTGCTAAGCTTTTTTAGAAAATGCTGTTATCCTCATTTCTCACTTTTAAAGCACTTTTGATCGAATTGAGTTTTAGTTAAGTGATACAGAATAAATACTTTTTATTTCAATTATTTTCAAATAATTATTGTAAACACTTCAAAGTAGCTCGTTAAAATTCGAAGAGTAACTAAAATTTTTTAGTTCCAACGGTAATTATTTATTAGGGATTAATATTGTTAAAAAAAAAAAAAAAATAGTTGAAAAGTGTGTGGATAGATATTAAATTCTCAAATTCAAAGTGTCGTTGAATAGTGCGACGTCGATATTCATTCACTCACTCAAATTCAATGTCAGATTTTAATTGATTACAGTGTGTTTGTTATTATTTAATTGATTGTAAATATATGATAATTGTGAAAAATTGCGATTTTTTTTTTAAGTACCACTAATGCAGAGTGTTGTAGGTCATGAATATGCGAGTAATATAGTTGAATAAACGAAAATAGATATAATGATGTTTGTTTTTTAATTTTATTTATATTCTTATTTTAAAATGCCAGTTTGTTAAATCTCGAATTAAGTTATTTAATAACATCAAAAACTACCATTTAATTGAAGGAATGACTTGAAGTTCTAATTCTCCACATTATACTAACTCGTTATTATTTGGTCTTGACAAAATGCTTTTTAATATTTTGGGGGTTTTCAGAATTTGTATTTCATTTATTTGTATATTAACTTGTTTTAAAAGAAAATTTTTATTTTTCTCTTTAAGGTCTCTTCTCTACCTTCAAGTGTAGCCAATAAATAATATTTCAATTATTCTTTGCGCAGACATTTTGTATTCAATACATTAATTTCTGTTCGCACACATCCTGTCATTTTTTTGACGCGTCATTTTTTTATATTAAAAAGTTAACTAAATGAAACCGTAAAAAAAAAGTAATCAAATTAAAATCTTATTTAGAAAAAAAAAATTAAATTAGTATTTTTAAAAATTGTGGAACTCTGATGCTTGAATATTAAAATCTGGAAAGAGATTGTTGACTTCTGAAGAATTCGTTCTTTAAAAATGGGGAAATTCCTCCTTTATTTGCTCGAGCATTGACGCTAAGATCTTCCGATCCTACTTAGAAGAGCCCCAACCGCGTCTTCCGGCAACAGATAGGAGTACCTCAAAATAAATGCCCTCCTGCCAGCCTGGTACAAAACATGCGATTCGTTCCTTCGACCGATCGTCAAATCCATAAATCAGCGTGTAACACCTTATACTCTATTTCGCGCTGCATGCCAAGGGTTTACGATTTTATTTTGGAGCAGCCACACATAATATCCCCAAGAGTGCGAACGCAAACCCATTTATTCTTTTCCTTATAAGGATTCATAGTTGAGTTTCACATTTGAATTTATCTCAACCACCAATGACATTCCTTTCTTCATGTAAATGTAATAAAAAACGTGTCTCTAAAAACAGAACATACCATCGGATTTCATTTATGTGAAATTAAATCAAATTTTTTTTTTTGTATTTTTAATTCGGAAAATTTCATAAGATTAATTAAAATGTTACTTCAGAATTGATAAATGTCTTAAATGCCTACGAAACTTTAATAATAATGCAAAACTCGTTAAAAATATAAAAGATGCTTTTTTAAGTGTCGAGTATTATACTATTTAGTTGTATTGCTTTTTTGTTTGGTTTACTTTATTGTTACTCAATACTTTATTTACTTACGTGAAAATAATTTTAACAAATATCGCAATTGAATGTTTCTATGTATTTAAAAACTATCAGATTATAATGATAAACATTTTTATTTTTAAACTATGGTCATTTTGTAAGCTATCAGCGACAGTTCTCAAAATTTCATCAGTCTTGATGAAGAAATGTAATTCCTGAACTGCGAACCTCACTGTAACTTCAAATATCATACATTATGAAGTACCTAAAACCGTTTAGGTTTAAGAGGAAGGAAACAACCCTCACTAATATTTACAATAGTCTCTAAGGGAATCAAGTTCTTATCAAGAAATTGTGATTTTGTCACTAGACGCTAAAAGCAAAATAATTACAAAAATCTTGTTTTCAGTTTTGTTTATTGAATAAATAGTTATTTTCTTATAATTAATGTACACATTCTTGAAGAGAGAATGAATATCATGCAATGAGAGAGAGAGAGAGTTATAGAAAAATAAAGGGGTTCGAAACGGTCCTACTACTGCGAACTTATTTCGTTGATGTAATAAAAATATTTTTGTTTATTATGCTATAAATAATGCATCGAAACTACTGGGTTACAAAAAGACTCACTTGTAATGACTTGCAATAGGCTGAAGTATAAAGAAGATAATTATTTTGCAAAATAAATCTCGGTTAAAACCTTTTAATAAGTCTGGGTGATTATTAATTTTTTTGTTAGGTAACTTATGTATTTTAAATACTCCTATTTTTTCCAGTGTAATTCAATATATAGGAAAGACTTTTTTTCATTGTTTTAATAAATTTTAGACTCAGCAAAAGCAGTTAATTATTAACAAACTAAATCCTAAATCCTTCTCTTACAAAGCTCGTTAACTTTTAGCAGGTAACATTCAGAAATGTTAATTTGTATTGATATAAAACTAATTTTTACCTATTATTTTGTAGTATCTCTCGTAGAACATACTTTTCCGTATTTTTATTTAAAATTTATTTTTATATTATGCGTACACTCTTATTGTATTCATTTTTTTACACGAATCACCAGTGAAGTCCAAAATTTCCAACTATTTCGAAACAGATCTAAACTATTTTGGTGTCTTATATTTTGAGTCAATTTCTGAAAGAGAGAGAGAAAGCATTTCTATCCTTCAATTAGTGATATGTTGTTACCCATAAAGGATCCCCATACTTCTTCGCTTTTCAAACCTTAAGTACACACACCCATAATATAACAAGAATTGAGAGATTTAACGTGCTTTTCGTCTTTTGGAGAGGATTCTATTTTGGTTATTGTTGATGTTTGAGCTCAGTAAGAATACACTCGCGTGGAGTCTCTGGAAGACAAAATTAGATGACGAAAGTGTTTTGCATGTAGATATTGTGAAGATACATACCAATTGTGACTTCGGGATAAATTTCCATTAACATCTTCTTAGTAGATTTTTTTACTTCTGTGATATTTAAAATTGTTCTTTAGTTTAATACTTATAAAAAAAATTATTACCATTATTTCTTCTTCTTTTCGAATTTCATTATCATTTAAAGGGAACAAAAATCTCTATATTAGTAAAATAAGTTTCGTAATACGTACTTTTACCTTTACAGCTTTCATGACAAGGAAAAAGAATTAGCATTTTATTATATGTGCAAAAACAAGCTACTGAACTTTTACATTTGTTACATGTTTTTACATGTTTAATGAAAAATATCGTATAATTTTTTTTTGGTATTCAGAATATTTTTAACAAGCATATATAAATGCAGTAGTAATCTGGTGATTGTAATAAGATAATTTTTTTTTATTTAGAGACGTGGGAAAATGTAAATACATATATTTCTTTTAAAACATATATCTCTTCTTTCGTTTTTTTTTTAATAAAAAATGATTATTTGCAAAAATTCAGAAATGTAAATTATTTTTTATATTATTGCTAGACTCGTTAGATGACACGTATTGCTTATCTGTTTTTTAAATAAATTCACCGTGTGATTTACTTAATTTATTTAAATATGGCTCTGATCATGGAGAATTTTGTTCATTATTTATGAGAACACGTTTTATTTTGTGTAATAATTTCATACTGTTAATTGAATTGGCTTCCAAAAGTGAATGAAAATAAATTCTTTTAGCACCCGACGGTAAAATTAACAAAAAAGAAAAAAGAAATCTCCCATTCACATATACTTAAATATTGCATAATGAAGATTGAATAAATGTGTTTATATTCATAAAAAAAGATTTAAGTACTAGGAGTGCAACAAACAACCTATAATCACGAGATTCATATTTTATTAAAAATAATTTACCCTCTCATCAAAATTAAAATGTTAAAATTTTGAGTAAAAAAATTCAAAAGAACTTTTAATAGCTAAATTTATATATGAAAATTACAGTTAGTAACACAAAAATATTTTTTTAATTTTCGTTCCATTTGGATTGTCAACCAAGTTATGTTTAAAATCAAATAATAAATGAATAAACAAAAATATAAAAACCAATTTCTAACTTTCTGCCATAGGCTGGAAAGCAAAAGTGTAGAAGTAGAGCTCCTGAGAGCATCTTAAACATTTTCAATACCATTAAGGTCCGGAAATATCGGCCAGTCTATTAGAAAAATATCTTAATTCTTTAGATACTCGTCATCGATACTGAAATGATGTGAACGGGCAATCCAATCAGTTAGGAGAAAATCAGGACCTGTTGTATCTAAAATTCACAATAGATCGAGGACTTCTTGAGATACCGCGCAGTCGTCACAAAAATCTGCCTTGAAAAAATATACGTCTCAATGCGATATCCCATAGAAATTACAACTCATACACTGATACTGTTTTTTAGAGCGTGCTGTTCTGGGACAGTTAAATTCTCATTTTCGTGACACCAGTTTGATCTTCACTTTCTCGATTGTACGGATTAGCGAAACACAAACACTTGTAATAGGGCACTGTAATCCCACTGGAGAAACTGTTTTTACCAAGGCAAGCAGCTATCAAAGATACAATAGTTATGGAGCTCACTCTTCGATTCTGCTTTTGGATACTACGGATGCTGTAATACTTAACTGTGTACTCGTTCTCTGATCTCCATTCAATGCAATTTAAATGGTTGTGAAAAATTGTTCCATTATCCAGTGTTGATTTGAAACATTTTAAAAATAAATTTATTTATTAATTTTGAAATTCGGAAAATTACATTAGAATTTAATTTTTAATTGTTTTGTAAAAACCAGAAAAGACGCAAAAAAAAAAAAAGTGTTTAAAAACTGCTAACTAGTCACGTCATCCAGACTTAATGAGATGAATGCTCCAGGTGAGAACTAACAATTACATAACTCATAAATATTTTTAAGGAGTGCTACTTAACGACTCTCGCTAAAGCAACACGAAGGCTATTTATTGACAAAGCCCGCGTGACTTAGAACCTCAGTTAAATGACGAGGACTATACCTTAACTGCCACCCCACTATCCTAATATACATACCACGTCAACGTGAGAACTTTGAGCCGCAGAAGATTTAACATGCATCAGCCTGTCTATACGATGGGTTTCATCGGTACTAAAACTAGAACTCGCGGCATGGCAAATGCTGGCCTCTAACACGTGACTATGAATCCTAGGCTATTGCGGTCACTGTACATGCTTTAAAGTAGATACATTAAGTCTTCTTTAGATGTTAATAAATGGGTCTGCGTAACTTGTGATTTCGTAACTTGTGATTTTGTGTCCGTTTATTTGGGCTGTTCAATTGAGGCATCTCATTTTACGCTTTTTTGCTATTCAGATTGGAATGCGACATTAGGTTCCGTTTCGATGGGTACAATCAATTCACATACTTCGTCAAGATCCTTCTTTAAACACCCTGTACACATTCACATACATCCAGCGTCCAAGATTCGTGTGTTCTTGCATTGTTATCTTGTTGAGTGAAATATTCATCCACTGTACTTGCGTAAAGATGAACAATTGAAGATAATGTTATATCTGTAACTGAACACTTACGGTATCTATCAGGAAAACATTCAGGTCAGTGCGACTATCCTATTCGATGCCTGTCACACACAAAAAACTGAAACCACCTCATCTGACTGGAGTCAGTGGGGATGTCTTACATTCTCGCCTCTTTCGTGAAACTTTCTGTGCACTATTGACCTGGATATCAGTTTTTCGACTGAACAAAAGGAGGTAAGAGATGGATTGGCGTAGCTGTTCTGTGAATCTACCTTTGCTGTACCTTCTCGAAGCTGATCTCTGCTTTAGAAATGTTATATTAAGATTCCTCATTAATTAAATCATTTTATTTTGGCAGGAGCTATCACTTATCATGTTTCTACTTGTCCAATGATTTTACAGTAATTTTTCCAGATAAATAATGACTAAAAAAATCAAAATATCAGTATTTTTCTTTAAAAATTTGTTTTCAGCCTCGTTATAATGAAGTTAAATGATAACAAAATTCTACTAATATTCTATTTACATATCTACTGTGTATGAGAAAAAATTTATTTTAAGTAGTGTAATATATAAACACCATCTTATTTCTTAAAATGCTCAAGGTTTAAAATTATTTCTCAAGGTATAGATAGAATGTTGCGCCACATCTTAAAAAAAATTGTTTGGGTTTTTGTTTTAACTACGTTTGGCTCATTGAATAATTTTATTCATATCTTTTAAAAGGCAGTGACCAAAGTGATTTATTTTTCTCTTTAAGGCATCCACCACTAAAGCATGATTTCGGTATATATGATTCTGCAAAGGACAATGGATACTTTATTATATTAGTGTCACAGAAGAATACATGTATGGCGATTATTTTGACAAAAATTATTTTAAATATTGGATACTTCGGCAAAAAATTAGCCTAGAATAATTTTTTTCGAAATGTTCTCTTTGTGAAAAAATGCTTCTAATAATATTTTTCCTGTATATAGCCCAGACCTCTCTGTAGAGGCTCAAATAGAATTTTGAAATATATAAATTTGTGAAGTGGGTTTATCTATGTTTTACGGCAATGAAGGTGAAAATTTAGAAAAACCCAAAATTTTTATTTCAAAGGGTTGAAATTGAAAAAAATTTATTTTTAAAAAAGGGGTTAGTTGTAAATTATATATAAACAATTTTTTTCTTAAAAGGCTCAAAAAGGAGGAATTTTTAAGGTTTAAATTTAGAATGTTGGCAATTTAAAAAAATTGTTTTGGAAAGTTTTGTTTTAACTATTTCCGCATTGAATTTTTTTATTATACCTTTTAAAAGGGTTTCCAAAGTGTTCCTTTTTAAATGTTACTGTCCTTAATCTATGTTCAGTTCGAGTTCTACTTTAATTTTTAAAGCGGAGTTTCTCGTATTTTTTTT
The DNA here is from genome assembly GCA_019973955.1 of Trichonephila inaurata madagascariensis. Taxonomy (NCBI): domain Eukaryota; kingdom Metazoa; phylum Arthropoda; class Arachnida; order Araneae; family Nephilidae; genus Trichonephila; species Trichonephila inaurata. Next base: position 24,260 of record BMAV01007971.1, read on the forward strand.
GTGCCATCTGGAAATTTGAATTTTTATTGAATGGGAGAGTGACCCACTCACACTAGCTCTTTTTTCCGAGAATACCATTGAAAATTTGAGATTCTTTAGATTACTGTGTCTTTCTTGTAATCAATGTACTACCAATTCAAAATTATTACAATAATTATTATTTTGGCTTTTTTTTATATTTACGTGGTTTATATACACTGCTTCTGGAACAAATATGATGATTATATTTTTCTGAAAGGTTTAATGTATTTCAAATATCTTACATTTATAAATGTTATCAAAAAATGTAATTTATTGTCTTTTATTTTTGAAGTACATTTATATTTTTAAAAAAATTGAAATCTACTTTATTTATAAAATTAGTGTATTATTAAAATTGCACGTGTGTTTTTTAGAGAGAGATGTATTTATATTAAATGAAACAACGGAAATCGGAGATGCAGCTGATCAGTGGCTATATTTATGGACGGCTATGTTAAAATCAAATTGCATGTTTGAATCCTGGTTGCGTTAAGAATGAATTGAGCTTCAAAGTTTTCACGGGGCTTGGAAGGTACCAAATGAGGTTTCATTCTTGCCACTTGACCGCAATTCTGAATTAGAGAGGCCTATCGATATCCCATTTATGTACTTTAATTGAGTATTAATTCAAAATTTGCATTTTAATTTACCTTCGAATTTTAAAATGAAACCAAGCTTCGAAAAGTTTAAGTGACGTTGCGTATGAGTTAGGTGAATGAAGCATAGCAATTCAGATGTCCTTATTTTGTGGCTGATTCAAAATTATCAAGTTTGTCGGCAGTCGCTTTTGTGTAACTAAAAAGGCCTAAACCGATCTAGCCGTCAACCTGAAAATTACGTTGTGTGGAATCAGAATTATCACCTTCCTAGTGAATGTTTTGATTTATAATTTTAAAAAATGGGCTTAATTCATGGGGATCATGTCACATGATAAATGCAATCACCTTTCCAATTAATCAGTTCAAGTACTTCACTGTTGCCAATTTTTGCATTTTACAGAGAAACTTTCTTTTAAAAAGTACTTATTTGTCAACAATGATAACGCGCATAGGAAGGCAAAATACGCTTAATTTAAAATCAAGTATAATTTATGAATTTTTTTTTAATTTTGAAAGTTTTTTTTGAAAATCTTAATATTTAAAACCTATTTACCAAGTGATCAAATTTTAAATTTTATCTAAATTTTACGAGAACAATAAATACAAGTTTGTTGTTAGTTGAAATTCAATGGAAACCGCGACTGCATTTATAATGTGACCGTCATGAATTTACCCCATTTCTTCTTTTTCAAACTAATTTATAAATACGAAGGGATATTATTGGATGCGATTTATTTTCATGAAGATATAGGTCACATAAATACATAGTCTATTTTTTGCTTTTTCTATCGAAAACTATGTATATATAGTTGTATATGTTTAGTATATACCACAGAAATAGATAAAAATTTTAAACTTTATAAATACAAAAAATGTGTTTAAATAATTTTAAAGTATTTTTAGTTTATCGATCATATATTCTAAGAGAATTAAAACTATCAAGTGCCATAATTCATTTTTGTTTCATGTTTTTCAGAAATGATATCCATTCTGTTAAATACGCATTATTATATAACCAGTAATACATCTTTTTAAGTTCAAACAATAGATATATAAGTAAAGATTTATTTCACTGAAAAGTTTGTTTGCATTATCTGGTGCAACTCATTGCTTTATTGACGTGTAACCTTATTTCAAAGCATGGGCAGGTGAAAACAATGGCATTTGACTTCTCGTTTTTGATTTTCAGGTTTTTCCATGAGGACTTATAATTAGTCCAATAGAGGGCATACAAGAAATATTTTCATAAGAGGACTGTTTGATTTGCTAAGCACTTCTTATTTTTACGAAGGCTTTTTTGAAATCAGGATCAGAAAATATGCTTGCAATTAAATATTACATAAAATTCCGGATTTAATGTGGTTTTATATAATTCATTAATATAAATGATATTTTATAATCATAAATGAATACGTCATGCAACCAGTGGCGTAACGGAGAACATTTGGGCCCTCTGCAAAGTCAGGCTTTGGGCCCTCTAGAACCCTGATCTCCTCCCAGCAATGTGGGGATGTATTTACGTAACTGGATGCAATGGTTACTACCATTTTTGTACGTTGTTTTACTTTATGTGTATGTATATACCATCTCTTTCATCAAGCTATAATATTTGAAGACAATTCCATATTCATTCTATTTTTGAGAATATATCTGAATCGCAAGAAAATGTGTGTCTGATAGATTTTTTTAAAATCTTACGTATTGATATTCATCTTAACGATTATTTTTTAATTTATATTTTTTTTGCTATCTGTGGTAATTTATATTTTTCCTACATCACATTTAAGTCTTTTAAAATAACTTAATTTCTGAATTTTTTAAGGGATAACATTTTTTACCTGATGGCATTCATAAACTTACTGAAAAATCATTCTATAAAAAATTCTGTCATTTGTGTTGCGTTTTTATAAGTAAATTTTTAAACAAAATCATATGAAATTCTTCATATACATATATATGCATATATATATATATGTATGTATTATACATGTATTTATATTAATTTATATACATGTTTTTATTAATTTAATTTTAAATGAAGGAGTTTTTATAACTAAATACATTTTGTCTCATTTGTTTTATTTATTATTTTCAAAACATCAGAAAATATTCTGTGGGATAATGTAGCATGATTCCGGTACGCCGATAAAAATAAGCCTTTTTGATTAAAATTAATTTTTAATTGTTATATATTTTAGTATGCATTATAATGCTCATTCTTTTGAAATTCAAGCATTATAATTATATTATGTAACATTTGTAATATGTATATATATATAATTATTTTTATTAAGAGTAAAAACTTTTTATTGAATTGAGGCCCTCTCGGTATTAATTCAGAACTGAGACAAGTTGTTTAAAAAATAACAAATACCATTTGTAAGTTAATATCAAAGTACTCTTTTCCAGCTATAATCATTTAACAACGTAGGCTCTCTCAATCCATCTTGCTGTTTGTAATTTGTCGTCGCACCCTAATAAAAAAAGAGCCCGAATCGGTGCTTTATGTGCAGTTTTGCTATGTATCTTACTGTTTTTCTTTTTTCTCTACGCCAGTAAAGGTTTCTGAAGGTCACCCAAGAACCTACCGTCTCGTCTAAGAGCTTCAAAAAATTCCTTGGCAAACACAGCCGCTATCTTCTCACCTGTTTGCCTCTCAGTCATCTTCGCAGACGGGAAACATTTTTTTTTTCTTTGATCTCTCTGTAAGGTAATCGCGGCTCATCAGTTATGCAAAACAATCCCTCAGGGTGTCAGAGATCAGAACGATGAAACTGTGAGTTATATTACCTAATTACCTTATTCTGCTGGTAATTTCTCGATTTTAGAATCTATTTATTTTTACCATGGGATTTATTTCAAAATAGATATTGTATGAGAAGCAAGGAAATAAAGAAATCTTTTCCCGAAATATATATTGCGATTGATTTAAGAACCTTAAGATATTTGACTACGTTCGGAACCGTGATTTTGCAAAAGCGTATAAATGGATAATACTTATGATATTTAGTGTCACTTAGATTAGAAAATGTATATAAAATTGTTTTAAGAATAGTATTACAATAAAAAATTAATTAAGTACAATATTTTGACAAAAAATGAACATAGAATGACCCATTTTCAAAATATTCTTCTCTGGTGAAAAATGCTTCTATTATAATAATATTTTGCCTGTATATAACTCAGACCTCTGTACAGAGGCTCAACTAGAATTTTTGAAATATATCACTTAGAAGTGGATTTATCCATGTTTTACGACAACAGAGGGGAGAAATTTTAAGAAAAAAACGCCAATAATTATTGCAATGGGTTGTAACTCAGCAAATAATGTGAATTTTTCAAAAATCGTAGTTGAGCCTCTGTACAGAGATCTAAGCTATATACAGGCAAAATATTATTATAATAGAAGCATTTTTCACAAAAGGAGAACATTTTGAAAAAATGTTATTCTAAGTTAATTTTTTGTCGAAATATGTATTAAAATATTTTTTTTCAAAATGTCCGTAAAACAATTTTATACATGTATTTAATCTAAGTGACACTAAATATCATGAAAATTATCCATTTATGAGCTTTTTTAAAATCACGGTTCCGAACGTTGTCGGATACCTTAATACATGTTGTGTTTAGTCAATTCTAAATATATATCACACGCATAGTCTCTTGTTTACATATAAAATAAATGTACAATCTTTCATCTTATACAATTCTGTGTTAGATCAATTATGAGGCCACGAGGTAGTGACAAATAACTTTGAGAAAGGAAAAGAGATAATCCGGAGTACAGAGGAGCATCACTTCCGAATATTTGACTTTAAAGAGCGCATTTTTAAATTTTTTGACATAAGTTTAGTATGCTGTATACCCGGGAGCTGGTGTTTTATTTTTTTAGTCTTATAAACCTATAAATTGCACACAATGTCTCGAAAGTGAACTTTTTAATTAGACATTTAACTGCCAGATGAGTTTAATGTAACTGTTGTGTAGTGTGGTAAAAATTTCAGCTCCGTATGCTATTTTAACTAATTGCGTACTAATTTTTAAGTGTGTCATGTATTATTTTTGTATTTGTGAAGCGTTTAACACTATTTTCTTTTGAAATTCATTTTTGAGTGGAAAAATCATTTCAGTAAAAAAATGAACAAAATTTTAACTATGACTTTCTATACATTTCTGCATTTATTTGAATACGGCATGTGGAAAAGATTTGAGATAGTTTAAATCCCTCCATTTATGATATAAAATACAGTGGTTTTAAATAAGTTAATCAGTTCAAGTTAAGTCAAGTTTAATGCGAGTAAATCATTACTTATGTAAATATTTTTTATACAAAACAATTATTGAATTCCAGATTTTCAATAAGTAAGACATTTATTAAATTCAAATGCTTGTGTTTTTGGATTATGCAATTATTGTTCCTCATTTCATATTTTGTATCACGTTGCATTGATCTCAAAGTTTGCTATTTTTCTGTGTAAATAAGTAAATTCTCTATTTTTCTCAGCTTAAGTGTTTGTTTTTCTTATTTTCTAATTTATTTTTATATAGAGCTTCAAATTTATTTCAAAACTATTACTTAAATTTTTATGTTTGTCAACTATGTTGTAGTTTTTATCCAACCAATATTATAAAGTAGCAAGTTTCAAAGGTTTTATTAATTCTGCTACTGTTAGAAAAGAGGTTTCAAATTCGTATTTAATCTTGAAATGATATTTATAAAGGTTAAAAAACTTATCCAAAAGTATTAATTGTAATTTTTCGTATCGTTGAAGCCTAATCCTACAGACTGAAAAGTAATACTTAGTAAAAAATTGTACCTTTGAAAAAAATATACCACTGGTATTAAAAACTGTTATTTTTTTAAAAATTTTATTATTATTTTCATTGTTTTAATATATTTGAAAGGAATTCAAATTACCCCTAAAATATCGATTTGCTTTTAACAAAGCAATATTTTTTTTAAAAAAACATACAAATAGAGCATATATGGTCCCCAAAAGGGCCCGGGGAACCCGGCCCCCCAAACCCCGATTTTTTTTGATTGATTATAATTCTAAGTATATAGTAGAACATTTAATTAAGTATTTGTTATTAAATGTTTAAATTTTATTAATTAATGCATAAGTATTCAATAATTAGTTTTACGTGTTTTTTTCCCCGAAAATCAAAAAAATAAAAAGGAGCATAATACAAGAATGGTGAACTTTCCCCCCTTGAAAAATTCCCCGTTGCGCTACTGAGTATATATATATATATTTTTTTTTTTGTCTGATTGGTTGTTGTAACATGGAATAGAATTGTTTGTGATATGTCATGATAATCATTAAAAATTAATTTTCAGAAATGCTCTATTTAAGTAAGTGATTTAATTCTTGTAAAGTAGCGAAGATCGTGAGCTTTGTGGTTGTAATGTTCGAGTTAAATTACTAATTTGAATCCTCGGTTCAACAAAAAGAGTTATGTAGAACAGGACAAAAACACACACACAGTAGAAAACCCAACTGACTCAAAAATTACACCCCTGGTATAAAACGGGTGAAAAATTTGAAAAAATTATAAAAAAAATTAAATTCAAAATATGTTTAATTTCGAATACTAGGATTAAAAACGTTTTAATATAATTGTTTTTAACTGCAGATGTTGTTTTATTTAGTAATTTTTAGAGCAATAACAATAAAATTGCAATTTTATGACCCTTTTTTTAATAAATTGTTCTATAATTAAAACACAACTAATTGAAATTTCAAGTAGAAATAAATTAAAAGAACAATAAGTTTTTTTATTTTATGATCTATTTCATTCTCATTTCATTACAGAAAATGTACCACACACAGTTGTGAATATTTAAAAGAATATATTCAAAATACCTTATGTATTGTTTTAATGCAGGCCTAGAATTCCTGGTTTTTTATTCTAAAACCTGGTTTAACTGAAACAGAGAGAAGTATGTATGTGTGTGTGAATATGAAAATAATAAAAATACCAAGTACCTTTTTAAGTTACTGAAATTTATATTTCTATATTAGTCTCCGGTCACCTTTTTTTTGTTCGATTTTCTTGATTCATTAAAATGGAATTTAAATGTGTTCTAACTGAATGATGTTGAATATGTTTTACGTATGATGAAAATACTTATTTTTATTACTCACGCGTATAATCACTGCTTCTTAACATATTTGAAAAATACGTATTGGACAGAGAGATTCTTTATTTTTTTCCTTCCCGATGGGAAAAGCGTAGGGTTTTTTGGGGGACACAATTTTTAATTTGGTGTAGTTTCTTTTTTAAAAAGATTGCATTCTTTTGAACTGGTCACATTCAGTTGAACTCTAAACGAAATATTAATGTAAAAAAAAAAAAAAAAAAAGGATGATTTTTTTGCAGAGTTCTTACAACTGCCGCAACAGTTATATAAATTTTTGTTTTTATTTCGTTTTTAAATATATTACAAATATTACCAAAATGAAGAAATAATTATAAATTATACAGTTTAAACGAAAGAGCATTTAAATGTGATGTTTTCAAGAATATATTATTAAAATGTATATTTCTGACTGACAAATGCTGTTATATTTATTTATGAATCCCTTTCTTTAATTTGAGCTGAGATTATATCCTATTTTCAGATTGTATTTTAAAGGATGGGAATGGAGGCAAATGCCTTTTTGAACTTCAATTTTTCTTTTGATACTGAAAGGCCTTCTTTAATTGAACTACTTCTCTACACAAAATAAAAGTTGAAATTTATTTGGAAAATTAGTGTAAATCGCTCAGAAATTTTATCTCAGATGTATAACATTCTGATATATATATTAGCTCGCATACCCGTTCTTCGCATGGGTAAATTGAAAAATCATAGCAATAGGTATGAACTGATTAATAAAATTTGATGTGGTCAAATTTTAAAACTATTTAAATAATTTTAAGTAAACTGCAAAACTGTTAAGCATAAAAATCTCCAGCAATTAATTAAATTAAGTTTTAGGCGCAAATTAGTGTGCCTAAAACTAATAAATTAAAGCAATTTGTTCTGGACAATCTTGCTTCATCAAAATATCACGGTGAAAACTAGAATTTTAAACAAAACCCTGTTGCCAAATTATCAAAACTAAAATTCTGTTATGAAAATTAAAAATTATTTATTCGAATAACAACTGTAATTTTGTATCAAACAAATAATAATGGATAAATACACAGAATTAAATTAATATGATTATAGTGAAAATATCAAACTATCTTCAAAAAAACCTTCATGAGATATAAAGTTTCGAATCCAGAGATAGGCATGACGTCATATTACCAAAGCTACGGTAATCGCTTAAAAATTGAATTAGAAAAAAAATCTAAAGCGCGCGCGCGTTAATTTCGGGGAAAAAAATCTCTTTGATGTATTTGACAACATGACACTCATATTTTCGATGTGCCTAATTTCACGCGTCTTATTCGTTCTCTTTTTGCACTACATCACAAAATATTAAAAACTCTTACTTTTAGTAGTATAGATAACACTTTATATTTTAGAAAACTTAAAATTTTTTAATCGAAACATGTCGCCAAATGCAGTAATAATTTCTTAACAAGAGCGGGAAAAGGTTTTTTTACTGGCTACATATCACAACATTTGGCGACTTTGTACATACACACACTTTTCCTTAAGCGAAGGGGTCTTAGAAAAACCTTCACCAAAATAAATTTGTAAGTTTGGAGAATGTTAGCTTACTGTCCCCCCTTGAAACATCAGCGAAACTCCCTGTAAAATTTTAGAGCTATACAATCTCAAAGTTGATAATCTACGTAAGTTACAAGTATAAATAAATATACAATTATTGAAATTTATACATAAAAAATTTATGCAAATGGATTATATAAGTAATTATACTTAAATTTATAAGTACGAATTGTTATTATTTAATCTCTTAAAATAAATACCTGGTATACAATATACACATTCCACTGGGTATTTCATGCTGTTGTTCGTCAGTTATCGCTATCATCAAACTTTCGATTCTATTGAGTGGCCGCGGTAGGTTAGTGGTCAAGGTAACGGACTCAAGGCGGGCGTGCCATGAGTTCGAGCCTTGTACTTCTGAAGTCCCACCGTGTAGAGGGGGCCATTGCACTTTAAATATGGCGAGTCTCAAATATCCTGTTGCTTTGGCGTGAAAGTTAGGAGAGAAGGGTACCAACTCAGGTGTTATTCTCGACACTTGACTTTGGTTCAAAATTTCGAGGTCCGTCACCAGCAGACCTCGTGCAGCTTAAAAGTGCTACGTAAATATCATTCTCTCTCTCACTTGATTATATTGAATAGCATTCTTATAGAGTCCTCGCATCTTGATTTCAAAAAGAACAGTATTATACAGAAATATTTACCGCTTTCACTCGTAACACCTCCTTCGGAGTCAGTTACCGAGACGTGCTTCTACTGCTCAACAAAAGAAACGTGTTTGTTAAATTTCAAGTCTGTGGGTCTATTAGTTAGAAAACGGGGACTTTTTTTGTAACGTTAACACCCCTGCACTTTCCCTACTTGAGTAGTGTACATCCACAAAAAACCCATTCTTATAGCAGATTTCTACTCATTAAAAAAACATACTACATTTCGAATGCAGGTCTAATAGTTTAAAAACTGGAATTGTTTGAAATCCATAGCGCCCCCATAACGGATCTCTACTTAATAAAAGAACGTGTTTGCCACATTTCAAATATGTTGGCTTAATAGTTAAAACACAAGAATTTTTTATGGATAACGTCTCCGTAGCTACTCTTGTGTGGCTACCGATTTTCACAAAACTCTTTTTTATTCTGCTTACTCAACAAACGAACATGCGCACTTAATTTCAAGTATATAGGTCTAATTGCTCAAAAACAGGATTTAATTTTTTTTTCTATAACATTCCCGTAGGCATTACAACCTACCTAGGAGTAGATCTCCGCAAAAACCCATTTTCATGGAGCTCTATTCAATGAAAGAAATATGTCTTTCAGCTTGACCTGCAACCCCCATTGGAGATGGAATTTTATAAAACCCGTTTTAGGGGATCTCTACTCAACAAAAGAAAATTGCCTTCAAAATTTCAAGACAATAGCATTAATAGTTGCAGAGGTTGTGCGCTGAGTGATTGAGTAATAATATAATATATATATATATATATATATATATATATATATATATATATATAGTATATATATATATATATATATATATATATATATATATATAAAATAAAAGTGATGAAGTACTAAAACCTACAGTGCTAAAAGCAGGAAGAAATTGAATTCACCAGACACAACAAATGTAGATACAAAAGTCTTGGACAAACTGAGACCTATTATGATTTCTGAAAGCTGTCGCTGAATTAGCCAGCGAATTAGGGTTAGCAATGCTTTATGGATCCAACCTTCCCCGTACAGCAGAAACTTTTGACATAATAAGGGAAAAAAAAACAAGTTGAAAAGTTAAGCCTAATACACACACACACACATATATATTTATATATATATATATACCTAAAGTAATGGTAGTATGTATACACTCTTTTTAATTTTTTATTTCTATTATTTCCATATTTTTGCTAAGTGCCACTATTCAGCCATTCCCATGCTTTGAATTTGCATTTGGGTCCAGAATCTGGCAATAACGTGTTAATTGTACTCAGATTTAGCGCGGTCTCTGCAATTTTGAGGTAAGTTACCTTTTTCTTACAATGGATTGAGATATTCCATTCATTATTTTCAAAAGGTTTTTTCTCAGTATTATTAACAGAAAGGGGTATGGCCACAAAGCATGTTTAATCCCATTTTTATATAAATTATTTTATATATAAGAGCTGTCCTAAGTCAGCAATGTTTATAATACTGTAGCATCCATTTTTTTTTTATGTTTTAAATTCTATTATTTTTAATTTCTAATATTTCCTTCTAAAATTTTATGTCTAGTTTATCTTGCAATTTCAATTTTTTTAAAATTTTTGATTATTGATCTCTCTTTAGTAGAGAATTTTGACTAATATATATATATATATATATATATAATATATATATAATTAAATCATATATATGTATATGATTTTTTTTCAGTTTTTTTTAATTTATTTATTTATTTATTTTTTGATGATTTTTTTTTTATTTATTCGACTTGAACGAAATATCAAAAATCGAAAACGAAAAATCTAACGAAATCTTGATAAAATATGTGTTATAATAATATACTGATCTTTAAATGAAGCCTCCACTAAGGTGATACATAAGTATCTTCAACTGAATTTGGAACGGATGCTACTAACCACTGCAAAACAGGCACACGTTTATTACGTAAACATCGTGTTCTTAGCTTCACCGTATGAAACCTTGTATTATCTTGTTGGAAAAGATAAAGCTTTTTGTGAAACAATTTTGGCATTAATGGGTATAGACTTTTTTAAACAGCGTGTATAAAGTCTGTGGCTTTATTGTGCCGTTCTGAAAATTAAAATTTCCCTCTCCATTTGTTAACATACATCCTCACGCCATTGTAGAGCTTGCTTTATAATCCACATGCTTGCAACAGAAGAGATATTTTACTTCATCTTCGATACTATACTTTCTGACTCAACGCGTGTCATTGAGAAATATCAGTGCAGATACATATGTCTATAAGTATACGCTTCCACTGAGATGGAGTCCAAATCACTACATTTTATTTTCAAAACTATTTATTTCTTAAATCAAGTACATTTTATTTTCTTGTACGCATTATATTGTTTACAAATATATAATTTTTAAAAGAAACTCCAAAAAGCAAAAGTTGGCAACAGCAAAACGCATGAACTGAGGCGGGCATGTGTTTTAGTTATCTTTGGACTATACGTCCAGGGGTACGCCCCCACGGGGGGGTCCCAAATATGTTTCCAAAAAATTGACCCTTTTTGGGGCCCAAAACCCATTTGGGTGGGGAGCCAAAAATTTCCCCATTTCCCAATGACGTCACTTGAATTTAATTAGAGGAAATTTTTTTAAAATACTGAATTGCAGACTTTTTGGGCCGGATTGAGACCAATTTGTAGCTAAGTAATACCATTTTGGTTTCATATTACAAAACCCCAGAGCCCGTTTCCAACCCATGCTTTCACTTATTCAATAACAATTGCGAATCGTTTTGAATTGCACGCAGTTTACAACTTCTACAACAGAATTTTGAGCGAAACAGCTAAGTAACATCGAGTTATTTCTGCCGGCGGTTCGTCATTGTAACGCTTTGGGATTAAGAATACAATTTCTTTAGGGAAAGAATATTTAAGTTTTTCTTTGTTTTTCCCATTTGTTACATTTATAAACAGTACACAACTACTTACAACTATGAATTTTGCTATTCCTTCCCTCATATTTATTATTCACATTAAAAAAAAACTCAGTGAATTAATTCTTTTGACGTTATCGTTATACGTCAGGGGTGGTGAAAATTTATGGATCAACGTGTCGTTTTTTTTAAAGAAATGTTTAATGAGGTATAAACGTGCTGTCAAATAGTTTTGACTTCTGATTATTTGGAAATTAGTAAAACTAATTACTAACAACTCAAAACTATTTATTCACTACGAAAAAGTAAATGTATAGTAGTAAATGTTTTATAAATGTAATTCAAATTAAAGTAACTTAAGTGTGATTTCTGTTGTTGCAGATTAGATAGCAAATAACTTATAATAGGTTTGTAAGATATTACTTTTAGTAGAATGCATGCTGAATTAGTCATGTGTAAAACGTTTTCTAAAAAAGCGTCTTTAATATTATTCATAATGACTCACAGGCATAAGTAGATGAAAATGTGGTTATAATAGGATGAGTTAGCTTCTCCAAATAGCTAAATGTGTCTGGAATCAAATTCCTTATTTTCGAACTTTCATTACTGGCATTTTTACTGCATATCAATTTCAACTTTTTCCTTTTTTTCAATAAATTTTTGAATCCATATTGAACTACACTGGAAATCAATCAGCTGTATTTAAAATTCTTCTATTTTCAACAAGTTGAACCAGGATAAGTTTAGTTTATCTAATGAAATCCCATCAGGGTACATAATAAACTTGAGCGTTTCCGATAATTATTTGAACTGAGAACAACTCGCTGAAAATTCCTTTATTGAAGAATTAATTACGAGAATAAATTCTTCCATAGCTAAATTCTTCTATACTGGCTTTTCATGTATAACGAAATTTTTCAAGTTTGTTAAGCACTTGTGGTTTCTTGTAATAATATCGTTCATGAAAACATGCAGTTTAGCATCAAATGCGCAAATGAGACCATCTGGACGATTAGATTACTTCATAGGGAACTTTGTTATTTTGAACTAAAATACAAACGGTGATCGGGATCGAGCCCAAAATATTGTGGCCCGCGATACAATTGATGGCACGCGTGCCACCGGTTCACCATCTCTGTTACACGTAATGTAAAAATAATATCTCGTGTATGTAAAAATAATATCTCTTACAGCGAAAATGTTTTATACTTCTGTTATTGATCATAAAATTATTTCTCAAGTGCATAGATTTATTTCCATTTAATTAAATAGCAAACAAAACGATTAATTAATTTTTGTTTTTATTAAAGTGCTTTGATATTTTTTTTATTTGTGTTTATATCTTTAAATTATTTATGTGCCATAAAAAAGAGCTGTACTCTTAATGGGAAGTAGGAAAATGAGTGTCCAGAGTTATGCAACCCCTTAGAGAGTCGGATTTTGTACGTCTCTTATGTAAGTTCAATTGTCAATTGTTTGTCATCTTTTGGTTCTAAATCGTGGTGCTACATCTATTGGAAATGTGTTTTAGGATTCTTAGCTCGAATCTATGCAGATTTTTCTTGCTGCATTCAGATAGAATAAATTAAAATTGGGTTTTATAATGAGGAATTTTTTTTTCTCTTTTGTTGTATTTATTTGTTTTGATTTATCGATGTTTTTTCTAAAAATAGAGCAAAATTAAAGTTAGCAGTCTTTGCTATTTTACAATTTCAATTGATTAAACCAAACCGAATTTAATTTTACATAAAGCATTGATGGAAAAAATTGGCTGGGGGTTCTCATTTTAATCAACTGCTTACTTTTTTAAAAAAGAAATATCTTTACTAATATAGTAAAAGGTACATTTAAATACATATATAATTATTAATGATAAACTAAATTGTCATAAATCTAATTTAAAGTTAAACTATAAATAAAAGTACAAGAAGACAGTTTAGTCAAAGTGTTAATATAATAGCAAACACTCTCAGAGACTTAGCAACTAAGATTGTAGGGTAAATATTTTGGTCAACCAGCCTTCCTCTATCTCTCCCACACCACAGGTCCGGGGTTCAAATCCCAGGCTGACCAAGGTTGACTAAACCCTTCATCCCTCCAGTGGGTGGACAAATCGAGTACCAAGCTTGCTTGGGAATTAAACAATGAAGGTTTCGCGTCAGACTGGCCCCTGACCGGAACATCTGCTCATACACCTTGGTGTCCAAGGCCTCGTAAACTGAGTTGGGCACAGTAGACCTTGGATCTTATGGGTTGCTGCGCCACTGAGTTTAGTTTAGCCTTCCTCTATATTTATTTCTCTAGACTACTGGACTGAAAAGAAGAGGAAATAGTGTAAGCATAAGTTAGTTTCTATAATACTCGAAGTTTGCAAAAACTAAGTTACTTACAATACAAATTGTGTGTGTGTGTTAAAATTGAATAATTATTGCGTAATGTATAAATTATATATACGGCATATTTACGTATTCTATGGAATTAATAAAGAATAGTTTTCGAATCTTAATATACAACCTCTTACAATAAAGTTCGGTGAATGAAGTCAGAACGGGCCGATCTGGCATCACTGGCGGAGCAAAACGTTGCATGCGTAGTGGCAGGTGTTGATCATCTGCCTTCACCATTGTTCAGTTGAGACTCATTTGTGTTCCGTGTAAGATTTGTTTTACAAAGTGCTTATTTAGTACGTTGGTTCTTAACTGAGAACAAGAAAATGAACGAACATAAGATTAATTTAAGTTTTGTGTTAAGCTTATCAAGACAACAAAAGAAACTTATCCGATGCTGGTACGTGTTTATTAAGGTCCATGAAGTGTAGTGTGCGAGTGATTCGCCGTTTGAGAAGGCCGGGAGAGTGTTTCTGACAACCCCCGTAGTGGAAGACTGGTGATCTCCATCAGTGACGAAAACATCGAGAGTGTGAGGTGATTAATCACTAAAGATCGTCAATTAACTGTGCGCATGATAGCTGATGAACTGTAGATTAATCGTGAATTCGTGTGGCAAATCATTACCCAGAATTTAGGGATGAGAAAAACGTGTTATTGATATTGACGATATTCCTAACATCCAACGAAACGTGACGAGGCTTTTGAACTCCATCCCTAAAGATGACTTCTTGCAAAGTTTCTAGGACTTGTATGGCAGATCTCATGGATGCGTAGTTTGGAAGGTGACTAATTCAAAGGACAGTAAGGTAACTTTCGTTAATATTTCATTTACGTTAATGTTACAGGACTATTCGTCAAACTTTATTGTCAAAGATTGTATAAGTCATGAAGACTGATTTCTAATTAACTTCGCACTAGAAACATTACAAGGGCTATTGGTTAAAAGAATTATTAGTTTTGAGGCTTGGTCAGCTGAGAGGACGACAGCTGAGAAGGAACTCTATTTCCTCAGTTGTTGAGACTAGTTTTTTGTAAATGCATGATAAACTCGTCTCGCTATGTAGATTAGAAACACTCTTGAAGAGAAAACTTTGGAAATACTTTTATTATTTTTTATTAGTTTAAACCCATTTTTATAATATTTATTGAAGGAAAAAAGTGAAATATATAATTTTTATCATATATATTAGTTTTTTCAAACTGAGGGAGCTCTTCCCCTTAGGGGGGGAGTGATAACCTTACGAGGGGGACGCGAGCATATCGAAAAGTCAAAAATAAAAGATTATTTAAAAAAAATTGTTAATTTATCGCAAGGAAGCAAAACAAAATACATTTTGATATAATAAAAAATAAAATACACATTTACACTGACATAATAAACTTCTAAAAGTATCAGTAGTTCAAATTGTATTTAATAATTAATTTATCAATACTTAGTTAAAAACAAGTTTGATAATTACTAGTGACTATACAAAATTGTATACAGAATTTAATACTTGGATAATTTGTACAGTTTATAGTTAAGGTCGTATTGTAGCTTTAACAGCAAAAGTGCAATTTGGGTGAGGGGGCGCAAAGAAAATTATGATTGAAAATTGGATCGTAAATATTGAAAGATAGAGGACTGATATATATGTTTTTGAAGTAAATTAAGTTTTCATAGCTAGAAAGTTTCAATATTTATATTGTATAACTGCTTATTTTATAACATTTAAACGTATAGAATTATTTACAAATCATAAATTCCTAACTTAACGCTTAAAGATATATTTTTCGAAAACCTTAATTGAAAATGTTTGCTATGTTTTCATAAATGACTTTTCCTTTACCCTGGATCATTTTTCTATATTTCAAAATATTTTGAACTAAATGATTGGGTATTAAATTGCATCGAATGGTACAGATTAAAAATGCTATTAAATAATTTTTTAACATAAAAGTTGTTTAAAAAGTTACTTTTTACAAACAAACGTTTCCTTGCCTTGTTTTTTTTTCTCTTTATCATGATAGTAATTGATATTCAGCATGTACTTAACGAAAATATTGCGTTTCCCTTATTCCTTCATTTCTTGGAAGTCGTTTGTTTGACAAACTTACAAATTTTTAAAAAATGAAAATTATTGCATTTTATTTCTTTATTGTTTTATATTAATATGTTTAAAAACTCATGATTATGAATTGCACGATCGGAGAAGTTATTACTCCATTCTTTGAAACACATGCAAATTATTTTTTTAAAAGAACTTTGGAACTCTGAATAGACTGATTTAATTTCTGTCATCGTTGTAGATTTATTTGTGAAGTGAATCGCTGATTTATTACAATTAATATTTCGGGTATGAACATTCCATTAGGAAACTTAACATTTATTGTTTTTTAAAAATGTTTCAGCACAATCTTATTTTATGGCTTATGAATATAAATGTTTTAAAACATTCACTTTATGTGAAACAAATTAAAAATATTGTTGTATAAAGAGCACAAATAAAACTTTGTGGATTATTGAAGTAGAACATACACTTGCCTCCGTAAGTCTTCGTACAGGTGATCATCATAAGTATTTATGCTAAATTTTCTATTAAAATCTCGCTTCAGAAAATGAACATACCTCTGTCAGGGGTTCTTCAAAATTTCCTTATTCAAACAACCACCACAAAATTCACCTGAACACGAAAAAACAAGGATGACCACTAAATAATCACCAACCACTCCCGCCAAAAGTTTGAATACACTTACAAAATGGAGCTTTAGTTTGAGGTAATTGCACCAAGTCGTGTTTTTAAGTAATTATAAGCTTCTATAACGATTTATTTAGGATATGAGATTTGAATGCTTGTGTGATTCCTTGGCAGGTAACAGAAAATAGATTGATATATTACTGAAAGAAAGATCATCTCAAAGTTTTAGAAAAGGAGGAAATGTTTTAAAGAAATTGCTGAAACTGTCAATAGGAGACACTCATTGATTCAAGAAGTGTTCATAAACCACAAATAAACTGAAATTTTAACGCCCAAGCCGAGATCTGGCCAGTGGTTCAGGAGTCACCTCGACAATCATGCTTTGCAATGCGTTCCGTAAAAATAAGTCCAAGGCTATAAGCTTCACAAATAGCTAAAAGGGATGCTGAGATATTCCCAAAATATGTGACTTTAATCACAATTCGAAGAGAGCTGAAAAAAGATGACTATCATGGCCGAGTTGCACTGAAGAAGCCATTCGCGCGCGTGCGTCTCTCAAGTGAACAGAGATAAAAGAATGACCTTTTCCAAGGAACACCTAAATCAGGCACAAAATTTTTGGAAAAAATGTAATATATTCTGTTGAAAGTAATTTTTCTTTCTTCGTCAAAGAACAAACATATGTCCGCAAAAATCATGTGAAGATCTCAAAAAAGAGATTCTTTTTCCGACTATCAAGCATAGAAGAGGAGACCCAATGGTTTGAGAATGCATAGGAAAGCCTATGGGATGGTTATCTAGAATTGATTGAATCAACTATGAAAAATTGATTACTTGATCATATTGAAGTAAAATATCAGGGTAAGTGCCGAGAAACTTGTTGTGAGTGATGATTTTTACTTTCAGCAGGACAACGATACCATGCAAATTGTTTACATTATGAAGTCACGGCTGTTCTGTCATGTTCCAAACCAATTCAGTAAGTCAGGGTTTCTCAAATTGAGGGGCGCGCCACTCTTGAGGGGCGTGATAATCCTATGTAGCATACCGAAAATAAAATATTATTTGAAAAAAATTATTAATTTACTGAAAGGAAGCAAGACAAAATACATTATGACATAATAAAGAATGAAATAAACATTCATAATGATATAATATACTCATAAATACCCAGTACTGCTCAATGTAATTTGATAATTTATTTATCAATACTAAGTTAAGAACAAATTTAATATTTTCGAATGATTTCCATGGGATTATCACGAACAAAATTATTTTCAAAATTTAATACTTATCTTGATACTTTTTCTGGTTTATAATTAAAGTTGTATTGCAGCTTTAGTCAAAGTACATTATTGAATTCAATACATTGTTATTGTATGGAAGGGGGTGCGATGCAAATTACGGTTGAAAACTGGGTCGCAAATGTTGAAAGTTTGAGAAGCACTGCCGTAAGTCATCCCAGTCCCCAGACCTAAGCACAATGGAGCATTTGTGGGATTTACTCGAGTGGACAATCAGGGAGCACAAATAACATCAAAAGAAATGCTCAAATCTGTCATAGTAAAGGAATAAAAAAGAAATAACCACAGAGGATATAATTCAGCGAGTTGGATTCCTGCCAAATATGTTGAGAGAGGTTATAAAAAAACATTAACTTTTAGTTACAATCCATTATCGTAAAGGTTTTTGTCTAGTGTACGCAGTACTCACAATTTGTATCGTTCTTAAGTTATAAATGTTTATATTATTTTATTAAATTATCAGGTAATTGTTGCTTATGCTTTTTGAATTTACGACATAAGAGAAATCAATAAAAATTGCATTGATTCAGAAAACTCCATTTAATTTGCATTTTTGTATGAATATGAGAGAGAATCGTCTGTATATATACGTAGACTTTCGGAGGTGAGTGTATGCTTATGAATGCATATTTTTATCTGGTTTTATGCGTGCTCGTATTGATAGTTGTGTTATTTTAATTTTGTTTTATGTTGTTTAATTTAGGTTATGTATAGCATATATCCAGTTGAAAAGAACCATTATATGGGGACGTTTGAATTGTTCTTTATAAAAGTGCTTTTCTTTCCTTTTTTTTAAGTACTGAAAATGAAACTGAGACTTAAAAGTGCGAATTGGTTATCTGACTTCGAAATATAAAACTCGTTAATTTTTTAAGGTTTGAAAAAAAGTGTTTTGTCGGTTTAAAAAAAAAATTGGAATGTGTCGTAAATCTCGCTGATCCTCAAATTTGACCACACTCCTAATAATAATAGAGAACAGAACTGAAATTTCACAAACATGGTACTCAAAAATGTCATTTTAGTTTTAACTATGCAAACTCGACTTGAATATTTTTTCATCAAAACACACACATACATAATACACACATTTCATCATTATATATATATATATATAATGATGAAATGTGTATATATATATATATATATATATATATATATATATATATATATATATATATATATATATATATATATATATATATATATATATATATATATATATATATACAGTTAGAAGCAATTCCCAGTCAGGCTCTGTATCAAAATTCATTAGGAGCCCTTTTAGATTTGTGACCCTTTACTGGGACTGCAGATACACATGTTGGGACTCATGTAGATTGGGGGCCTCGTATCATTGATACGGCGGTAGCTACGCCCATATATATATATAATATATATATATATTATATATATATAATATGATGAAATGTATGTATCTGGTCCTTCGAAATAGTAGATGTGGCTAGTGATAACGAGCTTTACTTCAGAGAGTTCGCAATCGCAATTTCATAGGTAGAAAAGTACAATTGAAGAAAAACATGAGATAAATAATTTTGAACGTGGTGAAGTGCTCGGTTATCATCACTGTCGAAAGTATGTTCATAAAATTTTTGCTGTGTTAGGAATGTCTACTGCACATGATGTTAGCATGAAATGGAAACAAGAAGGGGTTATGAATGTACAATCGCAATCCAATAGATTATGCCGTCTAGTAAACAGTGTTGTGAAAGCAACCAGTTGCTTGGATGGAGCCGGTATTGTACTCCGTCAGGTATTCTATTAGCCTGTGCATTTTTAAACATCTGCATAGTGGCAATTTGTCGTGAACTTCGAAATCTTGGTTTACATAAAAAAACGGCTGCTTATAAACCAAAAATTATCGCAATTAATAACAAGAGTCGATTTCAGTGGTGAAAAAGTCGACAAGACTGAAGTCTTCGGCATTGGCGCACGTGTTATGGAACAGAAATAATGAAAAGGCATGCTATTCGAAAATCGAATTATAAGGATATGGTTTGAGAGATAGCATAGTGAATGTTTTGATACTGACGGTGTATTGTGCCTCAATTGAAATTTGAAGATGCAGGCATAATAAGTTTTAGAAATTTTTCATGGTTTGGACTGAGACTTGATTCCTGTACAATAATCTCTTAGACAAAAGCCTATCTCGACGTGTTGGACTATTTCGCATTGCCTATAATGCAGCAATAGTTCGGAAAGGGCCAATTTCTGTTTCAGCAAGATCGTGTTTCTGTCCATGCCACACAGCTTTTGTATACGTGGTTTTCTTAAAATATCCGACTACATTCGGAACCGTGATTTTAAAAAAGTGCATAAATGGATCGTTTTCATGGTATTTATGTTTAGAAGAAATACATGTATAAATTGTTTTAAGGACATTTGACAAAATAAAATTATTTAAATACAATATTTCTTGGCAATGAACTTAGAATAACCTTTTTTCAAAATGTTCTCCTTTAGTGAAAATTGCTTCTATTATAATAATATTTTGCCTGTATATAGCTTAGACCTCTGTACAGAGGCTCAACTATGTGATTTTTGAAAATTTCACATTATTTTCAGAGTTACCTAATTGAAATATTTATCGGCGTTTTTCTTAAAATTTCTCCTCTGTTGTCGTAAAACATGGATAAACCCACTTCTAAGTTATATATTTCAAAAATAATTCTAGTTGAGCCTCTGTAGAGAGGTCTGAGCTATATACAGGCAAAATATTATTATAATAGAAACATTTTTCACAACAGGAGAATATTTTGAAAATTGGTCGTTTTGTGCTCATTTTTTGTCAAACTATTGTACTTAAATATTTTTTTATTGTAATACTATTCTTGAAACAATTTTATATACATTTTCTAATCTAAGTGACACTAAATATCATAAATGTTATCCATTTATACGATTTTGCAAAATCACGGTTCCGAACATAGTCGGATACCTTAAATGTATGTTTAGAAACCGAACTGGCTTGCTCAATCCAGACCTGAATCTCATAGATCATCTATAAAAAAAAGGTGAATTATATAACATTGACTACCGTGAAGACTACGACACCCAAATTGTGATGATTGGGTTGACCAATATTCTTCAGCATGAAAAACTTCCAAAAACTGATGGACAACCTTTTTTTACAGTTGTTAGTTTACAGAATGATAGTTGTTATCACAGTACAAGAGGTAATACAGTGCAAAGTATCACAGTGAAAGTACACTACTAATCTCATTCTAATTTTTAAATTATGTGAGGAAAAGCAAAACATACAAGTGTCTGGACATTTTTGAAATGTCCGTAACGAATGCACTTCTAGAGTCTGTCAGAGTTTTTCAGAACTGATTTCTAGACTAAAAAATCCTATATGCATGTTTGAAGTGCTAATAAGTTATTTTTTTTACGTTAAAAATAATGTTCTTGAACAAATCTCTACTTTGTGATATATATTAAACATTTTTTTTCTCCTCTTAATAAAATTTTGCATTATTGATTTAAAAATAAATGAACATCAAAAAATATTAAAGTTTGGAATTTACTTAAAATGCTTAACTCTTAGAGAATTTAATATTTTATATATAATTTACGGAAATATAAAAAATTAAGAGATGAATATATTTCAAATTTAATTCATGCATGATACCAAAAATTAATTTTTAGATGATGGAGAAAATGAAAATTATTTTTAGCTCGTACAATATTTTATGCAACATTTATTTGTTAATTTTCTTGGAAATTGAATAAGCCTTTGCTCTTTTAATTGAGTTCCACCTTCTAAAGTTTGATGAGTACATTGTACCGATGTGTGTTCCAAAAAAGACTGAAGCTTCTAGAAAGGCTAATAAAAGTTGGCTTTCTAAAAAGAAGAATCTGACAGTTTTATTATTGACAGTTATATGGCAAGCATTCGTAGTAGCGGAAGTAATAAGTTAGAGATATGCCTAGTTTTTTATGTTGGATTTGGATTTTTTATTACCTTTGTTTCAACCTATAAAATGATATTAAATCCTAAAGACATTGTGTAGCTTGGGTTTGAATCTGTCGTATTTTACTTTAAAAATGTCCCACTTTCACTCACTGAATGATCTCATTTATTTTAATATTTTATACATCCTTAACTTATTTTACTTGAATCTATAATTAAATCATAAGTTACTTGCGAGAATAAATAAAAAGGATTAGCGTTTTGTTTAATCTCTCCTTTTCTATGAACATATTTTGTTTGTATAGTCAGTCCACTGAAAAATTAACGCTAAGAGCCGAGTTAAAGTATACTGAATCATTTTCCTGAATGTTCATAATTATTGCTTGATTCAACTTTACAAGAAAATATTCTGTAATTAATCTTCTGTATTTTGTGTTATTAAGTGTATTTCTGTTTCAGTTAGCTAAACAAAATGAAAATGTAGTCGCTGTAGACGATTGGTTATGGTCGAGAACCTGTGACTGGCGTTGATTCAGTTGAGTCCTAGGTACCTAGTCCTAGAGTCACTGAAGACTCACCGCATTGCGGACTAAATGCGTGAAAGTTTTTGAGGTCCAAAGCTCTCATGTTAGTGGGTTTTGGAAGATTCCAGAGTAGGAGGGCCAGTTCAGGTGTCGTCCTCACTACTTGAATGAGGTTCAAAATTACGAGATCGGTCATCCTCGTACAGAGCTTTGAAATGTGACGTTAATAAGCATTCATTCAATATCAAATGTATTTTCAAAATATTGCAGTGGACATTTTTAGTTGAAACTTTTTAGTATAAATACGTATACAAAATTATAAGTACTTTTATATGATCTGATACAAAACTACTGAAGAAAAACGTGAGCTCTTCACAAGACATTTTGAAAAGTTTACAGTCAATGCTATAGCAGTTGCAAAATTGCATATCTAAAAAATGCGGATTGTAATTTATATTATTATAACATCGGTAAAGAAACTTAGCTTCTTATATTTTTGAATGATTTTTTTTCTCTTAGAGTAAAAAATTTAAAGTTTACTGTGAGTTTATCTGTTTCGTTGAGTAAATATATTTTATATCAAATTTCTATATGTAGGATAAATATATTTTCTCAACATATAAATGTAAATGCTTAAACGGTATGTTGAAATCAGAATTTCGTACGATAATTTCGTATTTATTGATATTACTAGGATTCAATTACAAAGAAACTTTTATTGTATCATGCTATTCATTTTCTTCGAATATAGTAATAAAAGAAGGATAACCTTTATTCACAGAATTTTTTCTTTTATTCCTAAACATGTACTTAAACCATACAGAAAAAAAGTCCCACAGCATTTTATTATCAGGAATAAATCCTACATAGTTTAATGAAAAATTACTTTTATCTAGAATGAGGTATAAATTTATAAATTAATAATTAACCATTGTAAAAATACAGAATGTAACATAATACGTCTGTCATCATGGTGACTCATGAAGTTTCACTGATTAAAAACATTTTATTTTTTCCCATGCTCAAATTTACGTATGATTTGATGTTATGTTAAACTTGTATTACCCTAAACATGAATAATTTATGGATAACGCGTGTTGGAACGATGAGGGAGATTTCAATATCGCGTAAACTGATTTAATGGCGTAATGAGTGCGGAAACAGTAATAAAAACCAGACAATTTTACAATTAGTTGACGAGCGTTTGACATAATTCTTTTTAAATGTAACAACTAAACTGAGAATTGCCCTTGTCGTATGGCCAAACAAAGGAATATGTGAGCCTAACGAATGTTGGGTGGGGACTAAGTAGAAAGAGAAACAAAAAAAAGGAAAGAAACACCTGCTTGCGGGGGCCGAAACAACGGCTTGCATTGTCCAGAAAAATGTGAGGAAGTGAGAAGGTAGAGAGAAAAGGGGGTGTTGGATACGCGTGTTGAGGTAAGTGAGAGGAGTGATGCAGAGGAGGAAGGAATGGCATCAGGCGACCTTGACCGAGAGAAAAAGCAGAAGGACTCGCCGTCGTGCTGTCTGCTGGAGTTTTGCATCTTACGAGACCAGTCTTCCTTCTTCCTTTGGGTACGATTGCTGAAAAGATCTCACTCTCTCTCCTCTCTCTCTGACCACATGACAATAGTCATGAGTTTCGATACGAAGAAGAAATTGGATTGGGGAATTATGTAAAAAATGAAATGGCTGAAAAAGTAAACAACTGAAATCTGGAATGAGATTCAGTGCTCAATTTGCATTTACAAAAATTCCTGAGATACCGTAAAATCCGGCGTATAACGTGCACTTTTACACAATAAATAAGATCGAAACTTAAGGGTTCGCGTTATACGCCGGGTATAAAAACAATAGCTTTGAAAATAACAAAAGAGATAAGCATTACAAAAATTTTACTTCTACATGTATCAAAAAATACTGTTTATTTAAAAGAAATAACTTACCTTATGAACTAAAAGAGTTGTAGTTTTAGAAGAAAACTATTTTGTGTCAAAAGTCAAGGATAATACCTCGAATAAATGACTTCAAGACATAAGAACACTGTATACTAATATACACGTGTTTTATACGGTGAATGTACCTAAAAATTAAGCTTGAAAGTATAGGAGCGCTTTATACGCCGGATTTTACGGTAATTATTCCGAATTTCTTGATGTTAAATAAAAATTACTAACGTCAAACGATTTTTGTTTGGGGTTTTCGAAATCAACTGAATCTTCCGTTATTCTATATTTGTACACATGAAATTTACCGTGTATTCCTGCGAATAACACGCACTTACAACTCAAAAAATAAAATCGTAATTTACGGATGCGCGTTATAGGCCGGGGGAATAAAAATAATAGCTTGAAAAAATTATCACATACAAATTAGATTTCTTGTTTCCTTCTGTAAAGGTTCTTTCACTTTCTAACGTTCAAGTCCATTATCGTTTTAAATTTGCTGAGAATGGTTTATTGATACGCACACACACTTTTACGCTGAACTGACGTTAATCCGCCTGGATTAACTGCCATGTCTGTGTAATGTATTCTGCCATAAATTTCTTCGAATTATCCTTTGAATGGGATCTGAATATTACCCAAACTAAAATACTTTCTGGATTATTTAAAACATTTGGTAGCTTTCGCACCGGACATTCTTATCCACAATTTTACATCGTTTTCGTCCATCATTCTTTTTAGTGCACATGAACAAAACCACCTTTCGGGAAAATATTTAAATTGTTTAATTAATAATAATTTTGTTTTAAAAATAATCATGGGTTTTAATATGTTGTATTCTCTGCGAAGCAGAAGAGCATTACGGTAAAGAGAGATATTTCAAGACCTCTTGTTTTCACGTGAGCCGTTTTTTGTCAAAAAAAAAGCATTACATACAAATACATTTCAGGGGGTGCACTTTATAAAATGAATACACCTAAGAACTAAAAAATGTAATTTGAACGTATAAGTGTGCGTAATATATACGACGGAATATACGGTATAGAAATTTAAAGAATATATGTCAATTCTTTGTATATGCATATGGAACATATGTAAATTTAAAAATTAAAATTTCATTTAACATCACTTGCGTATTTCATCAAAGGGCTAGATTTAAACATTGTTGTAACTTTGATTTTATTTCATGTGTTTTGTCTGATATATATATATATATAAACCAAAGTTTCATTATTTCAACGCAGTAATTAGGCATTTAGAAAAGTGAAATGTGAAATAGTTAAATTGTTCGTTTCATTTATCCACTCGTGAAACAATTCATTCCAAGTGATTTCAATACTTCGGCTATTTTTCATTTTCAATTGTTCTTAAAGAATAAGGAAATGTTAATAAATTTTTCTTAAGAATTTTTGTAGTAGTATTTGAATATTTTCCGATAAATACATTTTTTCTGCATTTTTAATTTTTATTTCATTTATTGTTTAACGGCAAAATTGTGAAACATGTTCTTCTCTTAAGATTGGTAAACGACAAGGATTACAAATAGATTGACACGATTTGGATAATAAATCAATATCTTGTGTTTAATCTTTTCAGTATAAGATAAGATTCAAACGTATTTTAAAAAGAAGTTAAATGTGTATCCAGTCATATAAAAATAGGCTTTGTTTTCTTGAAAAAGCATTTTATTTCTATATTTCACTTATATTATGCTACATTTTTTCCAGCTATTGTAAAAAATTAAATTAAGGAAACATTTTACAAATGAATTACAATTTTTATATAATTAATTTTCTTATACGTATTTATGTTTTAAACGGTTATTTTATTGCTTATAACAACTAATATATCTCTGTTTTACCCAATTCAAAGGATTTTTGGAGTTTTCCTTAAGTCATATTTTGACTCAACTATCCGTTAACGAGAATTTTATTCAAATTCTTTTTATTTTTGACTTCAAAACCTAGATGATTGTTTTCTGTGTTTTGCTACTTATATTTTTTCAAGTTTCTTTATTGTATTTACTAACTAAAAAATTAATATTATCCAATGGAAATCTTTAAAATAGTTTTAACAGATGGCTCGAATCGTGAAGGAAATTATATATATGTGAAACTTTTTATGTCTGTATTATGCTAACTAATTGCAGTACAAGTGATTACCTTTACAAGTGAACAGTAATTTCGTGTTTTTAGTGAAATTAGTTAGGTACGTATAAGTTAGTCTAATATAACCTCATAACACTGATGTCACACGCGCATAATCATGTGTACTACTCATCCGCGTAGAAAAGTTAAAAGATTAATTATAAAACAGAACAAAAATAATTAATGAGTATGGTCTCCTTTTACAGTTATACAGCTTTCGTTTTATGAATTGTTAATTAATGAGTTCTTGTGGTATTCGAGCCGGCTTCTCCAATAATACTACTTTCAAATCCTGAATGGATCTGGGAGAGTGAATGCGAATTGTTATTGTCCATCCTAAAAAGCAACCCGTATATAATCTAAGATTAAGGTTTGAAGAACTATCGGGCGAATAGGCTTTTTTCCCAAAATTTTGTCAACCAAATGTGTTCTATGGTGACAAGTGTTATTATCTATTAAAACGAAATCAGGGGGAATTGACTCTAAAAAGTGAACACAGAAATCCACAATTTCATTGATATACCTCACAACAGTCAAAGAGATTCTGTCAAATATATTGAAGTCTGTATACCCGTCCAACATAGCTGTCCGACGTCTTAGTAGCTGTTTTCGAATGCTGGAGGACAAGTATCAGATCTTTATTGCTTTTGTGACTAATGCCACCTGCCTGACAAAGTTCGATCGAGGCCCTCGAAATTCATCGCGGCTATGGGCTAGAATTTTTATACTTGTCGTTATCCTTAGCTTTGAGCATCATGCAGGTGTCAGTACGATTTTGCTCGGTTCCACCTAAATTTAGAGGGAGAACAACCTGTGGCCTCTCACCTCTCTTCCCCTTCCACCAACCTTACGAGAGGACTTGCGGCTCGACGGCTATTTAGAGTTACCCCCATGCCGCAAAGGCACTATACATTTACAAACATCCATTTCTTCTCCGGGTTTCTAACCCTGTCCCTACGGTATCACAGTCAGCGTCGCTAACCACTATACCGGTTGGGCGACTTCAGATCTTTAGTTCCCTCTTAATAAAGGTATGCGGAGAGTCAGTGGATAGGCTGAATCTCGAATCGATTAGCTAATAGAACGATATGTTAAATTAATTCTTTAAGCGGGACGCAGACTGCAACTCTTCTTACAAACAGACCATTTTTATTGAGCCTACTAGAATGAGTAATCCTTGAAACTAAACGAATTAAGTGTACGAGACAGATGAAAAGCTCATACTTTCCCCTATAATAGACAACAGGATTGTAGAAACCCACACACGATTTCTCAATGATAAATCAAAATTCTGTAGAGTGCAATAATAAATACTGGAATGTATGCACTGTTTCTTGGTCTTCTTCTGTACATTCGACATCATTCAACTGTCGTATTCGATTGTACACTATGCTTAGTGTGCATTTAAGTCTATCAATATGAATGTGAGATTGACTTGTATCTTATAGCGCATGAATACAAGAAGAAATAATTGAAACTAACATACAAAAGATGATCCATTTATAGTTGTAAATGTCTAATTATTCGTATTGAGAACTAATTTATTGAGTGTCATAAGTTTCTGGTAGTCTCGTGACCAATTAGAGATAAAGTATCGGGATTGGAAAGACCATTCAATCTCTCACCTAACTCGGAAGACCAATATACGGAACGAACTGTCACGTCGAACTTCTCGTTACATAGGCTAGGGTCGGATAGCGTAATCTCGGTTATCAAGTGTAAGATTTGTGTGACCATGGTCAGAGAATTACAAAATGCATTTTTTGTATTAAACGGATTTTTAAGTCAAGCAAAAGTATAAAGCTAAAATTTATAAAAAAAATTGTAACAAATAAACCAGCTCAATTTGTTCCTCCCCTCACCTTTGATGTGAGGAAGAAAACCATTAAAGTAGTTTTATGTAAAAATTATTTATTCGATACATTAAAAATACCATTTTTCTTTTAGTACGTGATCCACCTATATTTTATGGTATAAATGTTTTATTAAAATGAAGGGGGTTTTTTATTAAAACCAAATTTAAGCGAAATTTACAAATTTTATTAAGTTAATTTCCGCTTGAATATATTTTGTTGGAAAAGGCAAAATTGAAAAAAAATTTCTACGGTATTTATATATATGTTAACGGTAAAGTGTAGAATTCAGTTATTTCAGAGAATAACTAGGTATTTCATGAAATGACGAGTCAATTAAAGTTTATTATAGACGAAAAATATACTTTACCTAGTTATTCTATGAAATAATTAGTTATTCTCTGAAATAACTAATGACAGACCGTTAAAGTGAACAATAAACAAATTTAAA
Organism: Trichonephila inaurata madagascariensis; assembly: GCA_019973955.1. Taxonomy (NCBI): domain Eukaryota; kingdom Metazoa; phylum Arthropoda; class Arachnida; order Araneae; family Nephilidae; genus Trichonephila; species Trichonephila inaurata. Next base: position 53,385 of record BMAV01007971.1, read on the forward strand.
GTCATTTTATACATTAATTGATCATAAATAGCTAAAACCTCTTGAAAAATACTTTTATCCCTATTGTGGATGCTTAATTGATAAATAATAAGGAAAAGGAGACGTGTGATATAATTTATAATGGTCACATTGCTAAAACATTAGTTAAACAGAAAGGAAAAACGAATATGTTGCAGAAATCATTATATTTTTAAATATTATCCCAAAAATTTACATGCTGGGAAGAACAAATGTTTCTTCATAAAAACATTGTGTGTTTAATTTTTTCAAACAAATTTAAAAAGGGAATTTTAAATTTAAATTTTTTATAAAATTTTTTTTATTTTTATTTTTCTTTATTTATTAGAGAAAGGATTGTGTGATGACACTTTGAATTGGGGTTTAAAAATTGACTAAAACAGCTAGAACCATTTAAAAGAACTTTCGAGTTATTTTTATCTTTAACGTAAATAACCCGTTATTCTATAGAATATCTGGGTTAAAATCTAAATTCAATAATTTTATAAAACTTTAAACTGACTTTCTGTTTTTTTAAAATACCTAGTTATTCTATAAAATAACGAATTTCATACTTTAACGGTAACTTATATACCATTCATCCAGCACAATTCAATATGCTGACTGAAACACTTGGAGAGTGCATGCTTATTTATAAATGGATGAAAAGATTAATTATTCTCTTATGAATACTCATTGCATTGATTGTTTCGTAGTATATCAATTTGGAAAATCATTTATATATGAATGCCAACGCAAAAGTTTTATATGATTTTTCCATAAAGTGTTTTTACATAACTATATACTGCTAATTTTTTTTCCCCAATATATTGATATAAGCTGGTATAGTTTGCATTATGCTATTCTTGAATTTAATGTATTCTTTCGAATCATGATTTTTTTTTATTTGATCCGTTAATATAGTTTGCTAGATACAAGCTATCATATAATTCAAGAAAATCGCGTTAAAAATTTTCCAAAAAACATGTTATTTAAACAGTATTAGAAACTGAGTGGTTTGTATTTTAGACTGCGAGCACTTTATTTATGCAAGCCACATTAACAATTATGCAATGAATAAAATTTATGTAACTATGCTTGATAATAATACTCTGATATCGGTAATAAAAAAATTTTTAATGCGGAATTTAACTGGCTGCTAGTTTTGAATGTCCCCTATCAAAGTTTTTTGGGACCTCTTTTTTGAAATGAAAACCCCCGTTTCTGGTACTGTAGTTAACATGTTGGGGCCCCCCAGCTTGGGGGCCCCGTACATATACGGCGTAGTTCCCCCTGAACCATTATGAAAACAAAATTAAAAAATATGCGTATTGTTATTCATATGTATTTTCTTGATATTGTTGAGAATTTTAAATGAAAAGTGATAGTTAAAACATGAAAAAAAAATTAGGATAACTTATATCTATGAATGTTCATTTTTAATTATTGTGTGCTCTTTCTGGCATTTCATAAATGTGGTAATTTTTCATGGTTTTATAGATAAAATATGCAAATGTTCTGCTACTTTATGAAATATTTTTCGTTGAATTTTTTTATACTTCGCTAAAATTAGTTTTTTTTTTCGTTTATTGGTAAATATATCATAAGTAACCTTAAGTGAAATCACTTATATGTCATTCATTCTTCATTTTGTTGCCAAAAAATTGCATTTAAATATTTTTTTCTTGTAACAATATATTCTGAAAACAATTGTATATATGTATATATTCTAATTCAACTGACACTAAGTCTTAAAAATTGTCCATTTGTTCGGTTTTTCATAACTATGGTTTCGAACGGTTTACCTTAAAAAACGATTATGAATATAAAAGATGAATGTATAAAAGTGATTGCAGATGAAAGTAGACTTGTTTTTTTAAAATATGAAAACAAAAGTCTCTTTTAGTTCGTATGAAATTGGTTTCAACCTTGATCTGAATAAGATGGACATATTTTCTCTAATGAATTTGTTTGTCTTCGATACTTATTTGTACTGCGTGCACTCAAAGACAGTGTTATGTGGCCATCGAAGTGAAGGAAGCGCCGGAACGCAGTTGAGAAGACAACCGATTTGATTTACATCGTTCTGTCATTAACGAGGAGCGGATGTTTTCCGGCAAGCGTTTGGGAAAATGAATGAAGTTTCCTGTCCGAGGTCATCCTTGTTTACTCTCTCCGTCCATTCATCCAGACCGCGGCTACTACTACGACTACGATGCGTCGACGACAGACCCACTTTCTCTTTTTGTTACAATCGCACCTCTCATCCACTCCGTTCGCTCTCTCAAGATTCATTACCTCTTCTTGTTTATCATGTGGAAAGGTGTTGATGAAATCGCGACCTCTTCCGTGCTTGCAGTGGTATTTTCTAGAAGAATTCCCAGCTGTCGTAAACATCTAAACTCTCAGAAGAGCGCTCTGTTTGCATGATAATTCTGGGAGTAAACAGTATCTATATTCATTGCAAAGAATCACGGAAGAGTTAAAAAGTTAGTTCAAACTATTTCGTAACATTAAGGCTTGGAATGGTGACGATGATTGAAATTGAGAATCGCAGTGTGTAAACATTAGAATGAAATACTTAGTGGAATTTTAGTTTAGTAAATAGGATAGAATTCTACTTAGTGTATTGTAACTCTTTTTATCGTGTATGTGATGAAACACTGTTAAGAGTTAACGAAATGTGTTGCTTCTTTTGAATTTTTTCGCACTAATTCTTGTGTTTGGAAATTTTAGGCTTTAATAATTTAACTAGGTGAGAAGTTTTTTGTTGGACTGATTGATTCTGTCTAATTCACCGACTAATGTTTCAGTGTTTTTATATTTATTCCTCGTTAAACTCAAATTGTTAAAAATAAGCTTAATTGTATATGCACCCATTTATTTTCCAGAATGATATTTGGAACATTTACAATAAAGCCCAACCGATCTTGTAATAGATAGAGCGTGTTTCGTACACAGGTACACCGATAAAAATATTCCGCTTAATTCTTTTTCTTAAATAAACTTGTCCATGCCAATTTATTTTGCCATTTTCAGCTAAAAAAATTGACATTAGAAGCAAGAATACTATGTTTAGATCTATGTGTCAAATTTAATTGCTGTTCTCTTCACACACATCCATTTTTAATAATTTTGCTTATTCAATTCCTACTATTAGCTCACACTCTCTATATATTTATTTATCTTGGTGGAATTTTATATCATTAATGAAATACATTTCAAAGCGCTCAATTGAGCCGAAATTTTACATACTACATGATTATTTTGGATGACAATACAGTAATTTAATTGTAATTAATAAAAATTAATTGATTAAAACTAATTATTCAATCAATTACAAATACAGCCACGTTGGCATTATTTTTGGCGACTTAGCTACCCTTTTGGCGAGTTGTGTCAAAACATGAAAAGTTTTTTTTTTCTCACATTTTAAAGCGTTCGTTTTAGCTGCAATTTTCTATACACTATTGTTTTGGGTAAAAGTACGATAATTTAATAAAAATTAAATGAAATTGAAACTAATTATTGAAAGAATTACAGATACAGCTACGTTGGTTTCATTTTTAGCGACTTGGGTCAAAACTTTAAAAGAATTATTTTCTCACGTTTTAAAGCATTCAGTTGAATTGAAATTTTATATACACGATTGTTTTGGATGACAATATGATCTTTTGATGGGTTTAAAAAAATTAAGACCACTTAATATTTTTGATTCTGTCCTATGTATATACATATTTATATTAATTGTAACTATTTAATAAAAACTAGCTAAAATAAAAATTTTCTTTGTTGATCTAAGTAGGAATTGACTTAAAATTTTTATTTTATATTACTTGTTGAAGATATATATTTACGGTTACTAGATCGAAGTTTGTTTGGGTAATTTAAATTGAATTTAATCGATAGTATTTCCCAGAATTCTGAGTAGAGCTAGATAGTCGAAAATTTAATAGGAGAAAGGATGTAATAATTGTGATGAATTAAATAAGGGAAATTAAAAAAGAAAACTTTTACTTTATTTTTAGGTGGCCAGTGTTGGAGTATTATGAGCCGGGCCGACAGATGTACTGAAAGCCTTAGGACTAATGTTACAAAAGAAGAATGCTGCAGTGATGGGAGTGCTACTACAGCGTGGAGCCCGAAGGATTTAACATCTGGAGATCTCTTCTTCTGGATGTCACTTGGTGGAGGCGTTACCTGCCAAGCTTGCAAAGGTAAATTATGCATGCTTTATATATAAAGACTTCTTCGTTCAAATGAAAATTTAATTTATAAAGGTTAGAAGCCATTACCTCTGGCGTGATGATTTGGATTGATATTTCTTACATCAACAAAATAAAAATTCGTCCCAGATCTAACAACTTCAATAGTGAAACGAGTATGTTGGTGACATTTTAATTCAATAAAGTTTTTGATTTATTTCAATGAGTATTGCGAGCTAAAACGGAAGTCCAACTTTTAATGTTTTTTTTTAACAACCCGCTTAATTAGATCGATAGTTTATAGTTAAAAACAAATGCGTAGCCCTTAAAGGCAACTATTTTCAATATCGTATGTACAGCTTAGATTATTTACCAAGCTATTAGAGATAACTTTATAGAAATTTTACTTCAGGGTTTTAGAATATAGAGAATCCATGTATCTAAAAGAAAATTGTGTGACAGTTCACTTGCTTTCACATCAGTGCATTCAATGATACATAATTTTATAACAATATTACTCAAAAAATTTTAAAATTTTTAAAAGAGTGGAGAAAAGTTTTTCCTTATTCGTTTGAACACCTATCAAATATGTTGAATAAAGAATGTTATATCCAGTGGCGTAACGGAGAATATTAGGGGGCCCCTGCAAAATCAGGTTTGGGACCCCAAGCCCAAATACGTACTTGGTGACCGTCTGGCTTTGAGGCCCCTAGAATTCCTGCCCTTCCCTCACCCGCAATGCGGGGGTGTACGTTATGCCACTGGTTATATCACTCATGCTAGTATTTGGAGACACTCATTTTTAAACCGTGTAATTGAAGTGTTTTAAAATAGTACTTAACGAGATTTGGAATTTCATCACATATTTTTATACAGTGAGAATCATCTAACACGAAATTGACGGGAACAAAACATTTATCGAGTTTTTGGAAAACAACCTGGTATTTTTCTCTTTATATTTTCTTTTTCATCAACTAACTGACAACAAATTGTTCGATGTCGTACATTTTTTTATTCATTTTAACACTGGAATGTGTGTCTAAATAACCTCGCATATTTTTCATGATGTTCCTCATTTGGATGAAGTGGGAACAAGAGCTGCAATATTTTCATTTCATTTTCGTCGTAGGAATCTTCATCAGTGATATTTTTTGAGAGAGCTCTTTGTACAAATTCCAAAATATCTTTGTCTGTTATAATTTGGGCTATATACACATTATTATCTGCAACTCAAAGAATTCTTCCGATGTGATAAGGACAGCCTAATAATGCACAAACTTTCTCAAACATTTCACTAAATGTCGGCTCAGTTTTAATATCTTCTTTCTCCAGAAGGGAAATCTTTTCGTGTGATTTTCGTATTGTGTTAAGAGAAAAAACGCATAAAAATGCATAGTAGTTTGTCGGGACCGTTCATACATTATTTTTCAGTTAACTGACATTTCGTCTTAAGCGTTTTTACGTTAAATATATATTTCATTTAGTTACATTTTACTTAGAGAACCCAAAAGGACATGTTACTGAAAACACGCGTGAGCCCATCACAATCCTCTCCAAGAAGCAAAACGTGATTTATTCGAAGGTCTTAATGGCCCTTAAGAAATTACGTGCCTAAATTTTATTTTTCTGAACTTCAAACTTTCAATACTCTATTTAAATTTTAACTTCGTATAGTCATTTTGTGACGGGCTCACGCGTCTTTTCTTTAACATAACCTCTGGGTTCTTTGGTGGCCAAGATTAATGGCAACTCTTTTCCAACCAAAACCCAAGAAGCGAAATGTGAACAAGAAATGCAATTAAGATAGCTTTTAAAAGAACAGAAGTTCCAGTAAGCGAAATGGCAATTTGGGGAATGTTATGTGTGAAAGAGACTAGAGGGATTTGACAGCCAATCGTGTAGTTACCTGGAAAGTAAACTATTAATACAAGGTGCATACCATTGCACGCGCCCAGACGTTTCCACATAAAGATTGAAACTAAGTTTGGATTAAGGTAGGACTGATTATTTGATATTAGGATTTGTAGTAGTATTAGAAGTGAGAGTAGGCGGATAAAATAATTATTTAGAGGAAGTGGTCTAAATTACGCGATTCGGTTTACCTATCACGGTGTGTTGTTCATTTTAGATTCTCACTTATTTAAATTTATCTCTAAATTGTTAGACATTTAAGTTCTATTCTTAATAAAGACATTAAGAATCTAAAATGTCTATTCCTTTTGCAAACCATACACCTCTAGCTCACGCTGACAATCAAAGATACGGCCACCAAAGGGGGCGGTATCACAATTTTAACCATTAATTTCCAATATTCAACTTAAACTTTAATTTTCACTATTCATCTTAATTTTTAATATTCCTCTGTAATTTGAACTTCCGACAGCCACAATAAATTTTACTAAATTAACTAGACCAACATTATCAGTTATGTATTTTAATCACGATAGATTCTCTTTCACAAACAAATGGGCAACGGGTTATTCAGCCAAAGCGGGTCCGGGAAAAAACCATGTATGTCTTAGTTGGAAAAACCAGGGCCACAAAAACACCCCTTAACTAACTTAATTCTATTTAAAAACTATTGATATCTTCTTTCTTTACATGTCTCATCCATCCTGTCGGATTTACAATGTGAAAAAACTGCTTCCTATCTAGAATTCACAGGCTCAGTCACCCTGAAATAAAAACTCTTCAAGTCACGTGGAATAACAAATCTTCACATAATACCATTACATTTCGCAATTTTTATACATTATATACCACCTTTAAATTACAACTAATTTTCATTTATACACCTCATCTGGCTCTTTTCCAATAACTTCCCCTCTAATCGCGCAGCGCTGTTTAGTGTTAGTAATTTGTCTACGCCGCGTTTCCCCAAACCAGATGTATACTAATACGTGAGTCCGTCACACTGTTAACCTCATTAGATTTAGTTTGAACCATTAATATAGATTTTTCCAGCTTCAATATAAATTAAATGTCAGATTTTGCAGAAGCTATCGCAAAAATAAGATTTTAAATATTTCTTTGTTTTTAGCAATATTTGTGTAAAATAATGAAACACTAAAATCATATTCATTCTCAGTTATTGACATGAGATTTATTACTTGTCTCAGAATCTTTTGCCAGTTGTTTCCATACCTTTTGCTTGTTCGTGCCTTTAATAATCCAGTTTGAAATTCAGCAAAAATATTAATATTCAGATTTCCCAGATTCCCTTTAAAAATGTGTTTATACTAATTCTGTGATATTCAGAGAATATTCATTTACTGTAGTTCAGTTATTATCAACCTTTTTTCAGTTGCGTGCAATTTTAACAATTTCAAAATTTGTGGCGCACTAACTATGAAATAAATTTAAAAGAATTTTAATTATGTAAAATTTTTTTTTGATATACATTATGTAAAGTAGTTTTGATAATAGTTTTCTATGTTAAATAAGATAATGTGTACGAAAAAGAGAGACAACAAAATGTTTGTTGAGTAATTAATATACAAATTAATTATAAGAATACATTCATTGTGAAATTTGAGCTTGATGATTTGATAATTTCGTAAAAACGAAAATACCATTTTCTTTTCTTTTTCATCATCTAAAAGTCTCTATTTTTTTTCATTTCTATATTGATTAATCCTGAAATCCAAATTAACACAAATAAGATGTAGAAAATTGTAACAATATTTTTAAAGCTGTTTTTTGGCTATTATGGGATAATCGCCTATAATTTTAATACAAAATGAATCAATTAACTCTTTTGAATGTTTAGAAATGAAATCTCGATTATTACAGATCGAAATTAGTTCTCCCTGTTCATTCAAAGTTAAAGGGCTACACCCATTTGATGGTCTGTTTTTTAAGCATTCTTAGGGAATTATTTTTTGACGATCGGTAAAAAGTACCTTATACGAGTTTTAAGAGTATGTATATAAAATTTTAGCCAAAAATACCGAATAGGACGTGAGTTATTGCTCTCTGAACACACCTGCCACGAAAAAATGGACGCTCACTTCCTCCACGATTCTGGATGATTGGCTTATCTGTAATAAAAAATAACGGCGTTTTAATTAATAAGCTTAAATGCACCAAATGAACCTTATCAATTGAAAATATTAAAAATTGGATTTTTGCTAGACCTCTGAAAAAAAAAGTCTTGAATTTCATGGGGGTTTTTTGTTATAAAAAATAGAAATATCTTGAATTTTGAAATGATCGTAGTTCATTTGGTGCGCACATTTGTGCTGAGTCTACTCTTCAAATTTGAAGTCATTCGATCAAACCGTTCTTGAGATGTGATGGAGGAAAGTTTGAAAAACTCAGTTTTAGAGAAAAACGCGTTTAAAGTATTAAAGTGCGATTAAAACAATAAAAATCTTAACTTAGCGCTACGAACAGCTGCTCTTGTAACACCTGCTTCTTTATAACGACTTCTCGAATTTTAAAAAATCTCTTTACCACCGTATTCTAGACATATTAAGAAAGCAATTTATGAAAAAAAGAAGAAAAAATTTTTGAACTTATCACATGGTTCAACCCCCTCAATTCACGTACGAATGTATTCGCTATCACAAATGGATTACGAACCTAATCAAAGTTTTTTCATTTCTAAATTTGGGAAATATTATGTTAGAGTATAGTATAAATTAAAAAATGGCGGCACACAAAAGTACTGCGGCAATAGTGGTTGAGAATCACTGCTCCAGTTACTTTAAGCAATGAAATATATTTTTGGCACCACAAATAGGCATCTGTTAGGTCTTACATTTTATTTACTAGTTCGTATTTTCTTAGGTTTTGGGTATAAATATTATTTTTCAAAAACTATTACATATGCTTCTCATCTTTCCTTTTTTGTTAAGTAAATGCATTAAAGCCTTTTATTGAATTTTTATCCTCAATTTAAATGAAATAGTCGAGATCTTCAGTTAATTCTTTACACACCTAATTACGTATCGTTCAAAGATAGAAGAAATTGTGTTTTTATTATTTCTTGAATTACCATTAGTTTATTTCTCAGCGCTCGCCAATATTTTAAAGTTAGCGTAATATTTTTGTTACATTTGTGGCTTTCGTAATGCCGTCTAGTTCCAATGCATTTTCAAAATGAATTCGGAAAAATGCAAGAGCCCTAGTTATATTGAGCAGAGGAAGAGGAAATCTGCTCTTTTCAAGCGTTCCTCGTAATGGCCACTGAAGACTCTGTAACCACCTGCAGAGCAGAGCTGCCGGTTTACAGTTCGTTAAGAAATTAAATAGGACGCCCACTTGCGAGCATAACACCGGGATCACTTATTTCAGCACATTTTTTTCGTGGCTTCATGTGGCTACTCAGCGAGTGTGTATGCACTCGAATTAATCCAAGTACAAAAGGGTCAACACGTGTCTACAAATTCAGGAACTTCAGCAATTTTTCTCTCCTAGGAATGCTGATTGAATGATGCCCTCTTCTTTCTTTCTTTATTCTGCTTGTAATATTAATGTTATGCGCGGGAAAAGCGTTGATTCTAAATAATAATACAAGGTCATTTAGTTGGTCGTAAAACAAATCTCACTGGTGATCGTGAGAAGAAAGATTTATCATCGTTACTGAAAACCAAACTAAAGATATTTGTAACAATTATATTTTGGGAATTGATTTTTGCTACTTAATATAAGAGATGTTTTAATAATGTAAGAGAATAAATAGCTTATTCTTACTTTTTAAGGGAACCGGGACGTTCTCGATGACATAAAATGAGCAAAATTTGGCTTTTCGAAAGAACATTATTTTCAAAAACAGAAAGACTCCATAAATAAAAATTTGTGTCATACAATCCTATATATTTTTTCTTAATATACTACAACATAAAATTATTAAATATATAAAATATTTTTAAAATATAAGGATTCGAAAATTTTACACCAAAAAGTTTTCGAATTACATGGTGCTCTTTAGGTACATGTATCTTTTCTTTTACTCAACATATAACACCACAAAACATGCTGTTTTAGTTATAAATTGTACCTTTATTTAGAATATGGCGAATTCTTTTTATATTTCCTTGCACAGAATTTTTTAAAAAGATTTTGAATTTTTGACTTTTGAAATTTTTGATAAAAATGGCATTTTTTTTTTGAGAAATTGAGCAATAAGGTAAAAATAATATTAACATTTCAGAAATAAAATTATTAGCATTAAATACGTTATCATGACACAAAAGCTCATACCGGAACATTAAAATACATAACAAATAGTTTTCTACATGTACCTAAAAACTGAAAAACACATTTTGAAAAGGAATTGAAAAAAACTAAATAAAATGATGCACTTACACCTAAGATTTGTATTTTAAAATTCCCAGCACTGTACTCATCTTGCATTGACTGTTATAAAGCATCCTGCTTTGCTTTAATTTGCCTTTTTATTGTTTTGGCTTCTTTGGTAGCTTTTTAGAGCAACCATCTCAACTTCACAAATTCTGACGTAGTCAATTTTGCGAGAGCCTTCACAAGAGATGTTGATGCCTGGATTGATTTTTTAATGCTTTTTAATACTTCTGTCCTTGCGTATGCACACTTCATTAAACATATAACTGCATCCATAACACCCATTTGCAAAGAGTTCTTTTTGCTCTAAATGTGTTTTTCGGCACACGATTCCACACAGTTATTAAAGCTTTTCGTTTGGGGTTCTGAGTTTGGCCATGCAAGCATTTTGCTAATAACAGTTCTTTGCAGTTGTCTCTAAAAATTTTTAATTTTAAAATGAACTGCTTATGGGAGGGGAATGTTTGTGGGTGTATTTTTTCACCTGATACAATGCTTTTATTGTACCCGCATCAACTTTCTTCTCTATAGGGCACAAAGCATGTTGCAGTTTTTATTGTCAGCAGTTTATGGAAATATATTACTTAGATAGTTTGGACATATCTGCGACTGATTTTCCAACATTTCTTCTTATGGCTAGGCCATAATATTTTTTGTATGCTTGGAAGAATTTCTGCATCTGTCAGCCTTCCTCGTCCAGATATTGGTTTTGTTCTCTGACAGCGGTGGATTTTAGAATTGTTCTTTAGGGCTCTCAGTCTTGCTCCCATCCACGGAGAAGATGGCCGATGCACTCTAGTTTTCAAGCAGGGAAATTCATCACCGTATATGTTTGATTCTTGAACTTTTTAGGAATCCCTTCGAATCTCCATCTCAAAGGTACTGAACATACCGAACATTGTAATTTGGTAAGGAGCGACTGAAAATCCTGTGCTCCTTCACTCTCCATTCCCGCACTAAATTTACCTGGCAATTATCACAGGTTTTGTTCAGTATTTTGCATTCAAAGCAATATTTGATAGGCACTCAAAATCAATAACTTTTCCTTATCGAGAAGTTGCAGTGACAACACCATTCTTCGAAGAGTGTCCTCTTTTTCTGCCAGGTCCATCAAGAGCAATTGCTATGTTCTTACTGTGTTCATTTTCAATGACAGCTTCATTAACGCTGTTAACCATTGAGACGAGGATGAGCAGTTTCCAACGCTTTAAGGAGTAGGTATACAGTCTTTCAAATTTAACTGGAGGAGGAGGTAAGTTCATCAGTGCACAAAATATCTGAGCTGCACTTTTTGCCAATTCAATGCACCTCATGCAATAAACAAACCTCAGGAGAATTTAAAACTTCATATCATCCTGACACGGTATATGAAGTCATTGAAAAATGACCAGAACCACAATACTTGCAAGTTGCTTTGACACACTGGTAGCAAGGCCTTTGCGACTACTTTTATTTTCAGCAACATCAAAGCAGAAGATCTATCACAACCATCTGCATTTTACAATATTGTTGAAAATATCATTGTGCATATTTGAGTCAACAATAACATACCTGCTTTTGAGTTTCAACTGAAAAATTATCTTCATAGTCTGAAAGATGCTTCACTCTTCTCCAATTTTTCTTTTTTAGATGCACTGACATCAACTCGTTCCTCTAAGCATTTACTGAGATGTTTTTTACAGATTAAACGACGTTTGACTTTACTTAAACTTTTTTGTTCGAGGGCATTTTCAAATGTTAAAATTCTCGTAAGTACCATAAATTGAATGTAAACAAAAAAGTAATTAGCAGTCAAAATACGAAATTCATGGCTCCGTGTTTTGTAACTCAAGCACGAAAGCAAAACGCTTAAAAATTCCACACACAGCTTGGGTATAAGCAAGATTGAGTTGAGTAAGTTATAATCCTTCTCTCAAACCACAAGAATAAAAATAAATAAAGCAGATTAAATGATATAAAACCTTGTTTGCATAAAACATGCTTCGGTCAGCTGTAAAATGGGCGTGGCAGTTGACGTGCGATAACGTAAACAACAGGCGTGACGGCTGTTGCTTACATTTTAAAACCGCAATTACTCGAATATTAAGCTTTAAACCTATACATGTTTATACATTTTTGGAATCCGGCATTAAATCTACTTTTTAAGATGAAAATTGAAAAATCGATTTTTTGAAGGGTTAGAACGTCTCTGTTCCCTTAAAGACTTGTTTTAGTTTTCATACTTTTTAAATATTAGATAAGTTGATGACGCATCGCATAAATCTTATTAATTTTAAACATTTTTTTCGTCCTTCATTATGTCTAGACTTTCACAGTATTAACGTTGATATTGTATAATGAGGCTGTGTAAAAACGTTATCACAATTTGTACAAAGGTCTTTTCTCTTAGTTTTGCCATCTTTGATAAAAAATAAATTATTTCACATCTATTATAATATTTCAAGCTAAAGTTTAACTGTTCATAATCTATATATCATTTCAAAGGTGTCATCAATGTTTTCTTGTTTTTGTGAAAGTGCTTTGGAAGCGAATTAAGTACATATTGAAAAAGTGCAATGAAATAGCTCACAACAACCTGTTACTTTTCATTCGAGTCATAACTTAAAAAGAAAACATTGATTCGCCTGATTAAGACTGCAATACAGATAGAAAAAGGGCTTTTAAACATTGATTCGCCGTTAAACTGAATGGTTTGAAAAAAAGGGCTGTAATTTCTTGTTCTTTAAAAATTCAAATTTTAAATCTTAAAAATGGGGGAAATTTCCCGATTTTTTCAAAAAAGGGAAACGAATTTTCGAATTAAAAAAACGGGGTTTAAAGATTTTTCCCTTATTTTTTTTTCCTTAAAAAAGGAAAAATTAAAATTTCATTTTTTCCAAATTAAATTTGAGGTAAAAAAATACTTTTTCCCCTTGAAAAATTACTAATTGAAATTGAATTTTCTTTTTTAAAAATTTTAAAAAATTCCTTTTAAATTCCCTTTTAAAATTAAAAAAATTTTATCAAATTTAAAATTTTTTTTTTGTTTTCGTGCATTAAAGGTTAAAATAGGGTTTTTTTTGAAAGTTTCTCAAAAAAAAAGGGGAAAAGGTAAAAGAATTTAACTTTTGGGTAAGGGGGAAAAATTAATTTTTTATTTTTTACCCCTTAAAATTTTGAAATTTTAAATTCCAAAAGGGGGCCCATTTTCAATTTTTCTTGGGCTTTTGGGGGCCTTAAAAAAACCCTTTGTGTAAAAAGCTTTTTCACTTCCATTTAATACTTGGTTTTTCATTTCCCTTTAAAAGTTTGGGGAAAAAAAAGTATTTAAGGAGCTTTTTTTTCCCAAAAACCAAAATACCTTTTTAAAATTGGAAATTTTGAAAATTTCTTTCCTTTTTTTTGGTTTCTTTAACATTCGAAGGATTAAAATTGAGAAATTTGAAAAGTTTCCCGAAAAAGGAAAAAGTTTTAATTTTCCCTTTAAATTGCCAATTAAACATAATACCCCAAAACCTTTTTAAAAATCTTAAAAATTTTTAAATTAAATTTCCCATTTAAAATACATTCATATTTTTCCTGCTAAGTATCGGATCTGCTTGTCTTTTTATAAATTTCGGGAATTATATTGAAGCATTTGGGGGATGGAATGAAATCAAGCAAAAAAAGCCCCTCATCTTCCAAAGTCATTTTCATTCACAATTGACTCAAACAGTTCAAGGCACATTCGTTTCCCTTTTAATTTTGTCTTTTTGGGAACTTTTCCGGAAAATCCCCATTTTTCCAAGTTTTACGTATGGGAGGTGTTAAAAAATATAGCTAAACCCTTTTAAAAAATGGTTTCCCCCCTGCATTTTTTTTGTTTTAAAAAATAAGACACGAAAAAAAAATTCTCCATCATTTAAAAGCTCAGATTCAGATTGAAAAAAATCTTTCAACTGTATGTTAAAAATTTTGTCACCATTGATTCTCCTGAACATACAATTTAGATTTGTCTGCTAATTCTAAAGGCAGATTTAAAAAAAGAAGGATAATTTGAGTTTTTAAAAAAATATCAGGAGAAAATTCTTTCCGTAATTTGAAGGGATTCAAATTAAAAGTTGCTCACATAAAATCTTGAGAAAATTATGGCATCTTTGTTAGGCATCTTTAGTAGATCCTGTAGAAATTATTTTACTTTTGCTTGTCAGTTTATTCAAAAAATACCTATCAACTACTTTAATAGACAAATAAATACTTGTTAAACTCATGTCAACTTCGAGATTCACACATTTGGGGTAAATTCTTCTTTTTAAAAAAGAGTAGGGTGAAATTTTTTAATTCTTTCTGCAATTTGCCATGATCAGCATGATCACTTTGAAAAAAACAAATTAATCCCTCAAATTCTGCTAAAATTGGCGTGAATTTAACAATATTGAATTTTACCCCTTGTTTAAAATTTTAAAGGGAAAAAAGGGGGAAAAAAAAAAAAAGTAAGACAAGTAGTTGATTAGAAAGAGAGGAACCTCTAGGCAGTGGCGAAACGGAGAATATTAGGGCCCCTAGCGAATTCAGCTTTGGGACCCCAATCCCTAATATATACTTGGCATCAGTCACGCTTTGGGCCCCGTAGAAGAATCCCCCCCCCTTAATCCAGGGTGTACGTTACTCACCTGAATCTGGGTCAAAAAAAAAAAAAAAGGGGGATTTAATCGGAAGATTTGTATCTCATAATCTCTCAAACGACAAGTCTTACTTTTGTAAATTGTAGGGAAATTTTTTTTAAAGGGTTCCAGTGCAGCAACGTAAGTTAATTAAAAAAATAGTTTTTTTATTTTTTAAAAATTCAATGCTTTTCCCCTTTGTTGATGATAACTTTTATAATTTATTTTTTTAGTTCTCCCTTTTTCACAATTACTTTACAGTTTAATATTTATGTAGCAATTCTCTCTAAGCCTTTTTTTTAAGAATATTACTT
This sequence comes from Trichonephila inaurata madagascariensis, assembly GCA_019973955.1. NCBI lineage: Eukaryota > Metazoa > Arthropoda > Arachnida > Araneae > Nephilidae > Trichonephila > Trichonephila inaurata. Next base: position 68,829 of record BMAV01007971.1, read on the forward strand.
TTTCATTTTCATGCTTCTTTTGGGATTAGAAAAATCTCCCAATTTACTTTTTTTTTTACCCCCTTGCACTTGGCGGGAAAAGGGGCCTGCTTAGATCGGCCCCAAATTTTGTGCCCGGTGGCGGGGGAGGGAGAAATTAAAAGGTTCCTTTGTTTCGGGGTAGGAAAACCCACTGCATTTTCTTTGGGGACAAGTCGCTTTTTTCCCCCAAAAAAAACCTTTTTTGGAAACTTTTTTCCAATACTTTTATTTATGGTTGAAAGTAGCAAAAAGTAGGGGGAATCTTAAAATTGAAGAAACATAAAATTCGCGAAGTAGCAAGGGGAAAAAAAAAAGTAGCGTAAAGTTTTAAAAATAGAAAAAATTCGGAAAAATGCACGATCTGGGAACACTGGGGGGGTGGGGCCAAGTGCGTTGTCAGAAAGAAGACGGACGCTTTTTGTGATCTTTCCCTCACCGTTTCTTGAAAAGAACAGGGAACCCGGGAAGCTGTTAAACAGTTACCTTATCCAGGTAACCCGTTAAGATGGCTGGGGACAGTCAACCAAAAACAGACAGCATTATATTCCCTGCTGGTTTCTGCGCTTTAATCTGGCTACTTGTGGGGAGGGGAGGGGTCATTATGTTTCCACTGATTTATTCATCTCCTTGGTATCTAGATCATATTGATGGACTCAAAATTCATTCACAGTTACCAAAGGACACTCAAAAAAAATTTCGTTTTGTTACACTAAAAGATTTCTACATATTGTTAAATTTCGACAAACAATTTTAGTATTCACAAACAGAAAAAAATGGTTTTTACACTAAGAACTTTTTAAAATTTTTTATCTCAAAAATGGGCCTTTAAAAATTCCCTCTCTACTAAACCCAGACTAATGTGAATTGCTTTTTAAAACCCTTATAATAGAAACCCACAAAAAAAAGGAAGGGTAATGCAAAAATTAAATTCGCATTAAACAAACAAAAAAAATTTGGTACGTGCAAATGATTAGCATTTAAGCGCAATCAAAATGACCACCTGATCTTTTTAAAATGCTTTGAATTTGGTTTTTGGGAAAAGTATTTGGCTTGAAAAAAAGGGAAAAAAGGGTTTTAAAGGAATTCGATAGCGGCTGGATCATGGTTTATCAAAATTGCTGTTTATCGTTCCTAATATTGATCAGGAATTCAGTGATAATCATAGGAAAATGGAATCGATTGGTCAAGAGGGCCTCCCTAGAGGACAGATATGTTGTCAGGTCAGACTTGCGAGAACGTACAGTCACATTACGGCCCTTTAGCCAGGAAATGGGCTTATTTGCAGCTCGACAAACATCCCCATGGGCAGATCCAAATACAGATACGGGTAACCCGCAGTGTTTGCACAGTGGCCATTGCAGCGGCTTTCCTTGACACTGCAGCAAAGAGACGCGTAATGACAGCAGTGCTCCCCAAGACACAAATGGATACAGGAATAGCCCCACATCGTTTTATCAGACGGGAAACCCCCCTTTTTAACATGTAGTGGGGAGGGCGAAGGGAACCCTAATTTTTAAGGGGGACCGGGTGAAGCCTTCCCCGAATCATCATACGAGCCCTTCACTTAGGGTGATGGTATGGATAGACAGCTAATGGGCCCCCATACAAACCCTCTTGTTCCGTCTTCCCATAATCTGAACTGCCGCGTTTTAAAATTTTTTAGATCTTAAGGGTTGGGGTCCCGTCTTTGGGGTCTTTGGGGGCTCATCTTTCAACAAAATAACACAACACCATATGTTGTCCATCGTTTCCTGATCTACCTCGGCACAGAGGGTGTTCAACTGTTGCCCTGGTCTGCACGTTCTCCTGATCTCTTACCCACTGAAAATATATGTTCATAGGTTTCTGAGATCCTCTACCACCGCTCTCCTGCCATTTCGATTAATGAAGAAATCCAAGTGGTAGGAGTAGTCATGCGTATTTGTCATCCAAACCCAGTTCGATTCGATACCTAACCGGGTTAGAGATGTTTTATCTGTTAGATGCGAAAATGCATGTACTAATTTCGGACCTGTATATTTCTAGTTTCCAGAGAATGTAATTATGTTTTCCTTCAACTGTTCTATGTTTTCAATTTTTCTTTTGCTTTCCTTCCTGGTGTTTGTAATTTCAATTACCAGTAGTGTAAATTTTGTAGAGGTATTAAATTTTGTGGATTGTAAAATGATTTCTTGTTTCAATTCTTCAGTGTTTCAAAAAGTGCTGATACGAGTATTAAAAACTGGAACTTGGAACTGCAAAAACACTTGAAATTAATGTGTTACGATAATTAGCCACCAAATGTTTGATTACATTCGACTGAAGGAGGCAAAAACCACCTAGTGATGATCTAAAAGTGAGATGTAGATTAAAAAAAATATTCAGAAATAAAAATTATCAAATTACTTTTGAAATATATGTGAGTGTATCAACTCATTGAAGGTTTTTTTTTATTTTGTAATTATGGGAAACATTTTGTTGTGTTTGATAAAAGATTATTTAACATTAGATTTACAAAATTTCTTATAAATATTTAATTGTTCATAAAAAAAAAGGAAAATTTTTTATTTAATAAAAAAAAAAATAAAAAACAAAATATAAAAAACATTTTCCCCGCCATGATTGCTTTTAAAAATTAGAAAAAAAAAAAAATATCAAAATTTTTTAAAAAAATTTTTATTCGTCTTCCTTTTATGCAATAACAAATAAACTCTCTACATAAGTAAGAAAACATTGCAAAAAAAATTTTTTAAAAATTATGATTTTTCAGGAACACACAAAACGGAATTAGAACATTTCATTTTGACAATGAAAACTATAGAATTTAAAATGTTAAAATATTTGCTCATATATTATTTACAGATATACAGAACTGTGGATACTTATTCTTGAACTAACTTTGCCTATTATGGAAAATACTTTTAATGAAAGCTTGTTTCCGTTATTGATAGTACTTTTGAAATATGAATATTTTTCCGACACATATTTTGTGAAGAATATTTTACTTCACTATCAATAAAAACCCTTTTAACAACTTTTAAAAGTTTTGGGCCCTTGGGGTTTAAAAACACGTTCCCGAATATATTCCGCCCAATTTTTAATTTTGGGATAGTTCGCGGGGATTCTATTTTTTTGAAACCGAAAATTTTTACAAATTTCGTTTTTAAAAAATTTTTTAAGAAATTCCCGGGAAAAAAATAAATTGAATTTTTAAATTAAAAATTCTTTTCTTTTTAAAAAATTACAAAAATTTAAAAACAAATTTTTTTAAAACTAAAAAAATTTTTTTTCTTTTTTTAAATTTTTTTTAATTAAATTTTCACCCCAAAATTTATCCGTTTTTTTTAAAATTCCGTTTCGAATTTTACAGGGGGAAAAATTTAAAATTTCCCAGGTTTTCAAAATTTTTGCCAACTTTTTTCAGGGAAAGTTTTATTTTGGAATTTTAAAAAAAATGGGAAAAAATTTTTTAAAAATTTATTTTCCAATTTATTCGAAATTTCCTTTGGAAATCCTTCTTTTCAAAGAAAAATTTAAAAACCTACTTAAACTTAAAATTTTTATTGTTTTTTTACCTTTTATTGGGTTAATTTTTTTTTTTAATAAACACCATATTTGGGATAAAATTTTTTTTATTTTATTTTCAAGGAAACCAAAAACCTTGAACTTTTTCAAAATTACCCAAAAAATTTTAAAAAGAATTTTTCCAAAAAAAGGGAAAAAAACCTTTTTTTAAAAACTTCTTTTTTGAAAAACTTCTTTCAATTTTCAAGTTTTAAGCTTCGCAACCGCAAAATTTTTAAAATATTTTAAAAGGTTTTTCCCTGGGAAAAATTTTGGAAAGAGAAATTTTTAACAAAAAAATTTTTTAAAATTTTTGTGGAAAAATAATTTTTAAAAATTTTGGGCCGTGAATATATTTAAAAAATTCTAAAGAAATTGAATTACCCTTTTGGGGTTTTGGGTTTTAAAGCCGGGGGTTTAAATTAAAAATTCATTGAAAATTTCAAAATTTTTTTTGAACCCTTTTTTTCTTTTAATTCTTTTAAAGAAAAAAATTAAAATTTTCTTTTTTGAATTCCGTTAAAATTTTCCCCAAAATAAAAAAAATTTCTTTTAATTTTTTTCCAAAAATTTCCCTTTTAAATTTAAAAATTTTTGGAATAAAACTTAAAAAATTTTTTTTCTTATTTTTTTTCAAATTATTTTAAAATTTTTTTCAAAAAATTTGGGAAAGTTTTTCAAGTACCGATTTAAAAGATTTTTCCCCCCCCCTTAAAGGCAATTTTTTTAACCCAAAAATTTATTTTTTTATAATTTTTGAAAAACCAAGAAAAGGGGGAACCTTTTAAAAAGGGTTTTTTAATTTTTGAAATTTCCGAAATACGTTCTTTTAAAAAAAAAAGGAAAGAAAAAATTTATTTGGATTTTTTTCCCCCTTTAAAAATAACACCAAGGGGAAAATTTTTTTTTTTATTTTTTCAATCATCGTTTGGGAAAATATAAAAGAAAGACGATTTTGTTATGAGTTTGAACTGAATTATTTCCTTTCGCTTAAGAATTTGCGTAGTGAAATTCATAAGTACCTAAAATTTGAAATGAAGTATACATCAAAGTAGAATTTGTGAATCAATATGTACAGTATACACCAAAAAGGACTATTAATATGAGTAAAAGTTTTTTTTCCTAGCATGTATCGAAAGTTCGATTCAAATGCATATTTGTTTCCCAAAGAGGGCGAAGTTTGCCAATACCTTTCTGCATCTTTTCCCCATATATAACTGGGGCTCTGTAAGCTCGGGAGAGAGAGTTATATTAATGTCGAATTATAAACAAGCTTGCTTGGGAACTTTACACTGGAGGTTACGCGTCAGTGTGACCACCTGATCGGAACATCTGCTCATCCACCTCAGGGCCCAAAGTCACGTATAATATGATCACAGTATAAGCCTTGGCCCTCATGGGCTGTTGCTAAAACAGCACTAGGGTTATTGGCGATTGACCTCATAATTTTGAACCTCGGACGAGTGACGAGAACTAATACCAGAGCTGGCACCACCCTCTCCAAACTTCTACACCACACCAACAGGAGACAGGGAGCCTGACCAGGTTTAACGCGCATCCACCCCTATACACGGCGGGTCTTTAGTGGCATCTGGGTTTGAACCCTTGATACTTCAGCCACTAGTTCATAATCATAACCACTAGGCTATCGTGGCCTGTAGTCTCGAGCAAAGACTGATTGTTAATATCCTTTACATAATTTGAATCAGAGCAAAGATATAATTGTTTTACTTAAACTACTTAAAGACTTTTTAAAATTTGAGTCACACATTGTTAACAAATAAAATAAAGTAGTTGTATTGCGATAATTATATTGCACATATTGATTATTTATTTAATTATTACATATCATACGATAAAAAAAAGGACTTTTTATACTTAATATTAGTATTATTCAATTCCTACTGTTAGTTCACTCTCTTCTAACCATATATATATACTTGTCGTTGAGCAGGGCTGGAACGACATCTACTACCCTCAATTCATTAATTAAATTTAAAAATGAATAAATAGTAACAAACAAAAATAACAGTCAAACAGCATATATAGAAATGAAAACCGCTCGTTGTGTCCCTGTAGCGCAATGGATAGCGCGTTGGACTTCTAATCCGAAGGTTGTGAGTTCGAATCTCACCTGGGATGGCCTAATTTCTGAGAATATGATTCTTTTTCTTTTCTATTTTATTAGAATAATTTAATTTAATTAATGAATAAATAGTAACAAAAATAAAATAGTCCAACACCATAATTAGAAAAGAAAATGGAAAAAATTGCAAGGAAAATAGCTTTCTATTTTATCACTTAAAATTGTAATTCTGTTATATGAATATTCATATTTTTATATTAATTGTAACTATTTAATAAATAGTAACTAAAATAAAAAATTTTCTTTGTTGACCTGTAGGGGTTGATTTAATTTTTTTTAATATCATTTGTTTTTAAATTAGATTATACGATGTACATCAAACTAATATTTTAAATTAATAATTTATTCGTGGAAATCACACCACACACACATAAATACACAAATGTAATATAGTATTAAAATTTGTGTTACGTTTCTTTAACACATTTTTCTGTATATAAGTTAGGTTATTAGTTCATAATTTTATAAATATCAACACTTTTAAATTACTTTTACCATTTCTAGTTTCTTGTGAAGGTGTGAGATGCGGCAAAGGAATGCGTTGTATTCTTCGCAAACAAAGGCCTGCTTGCGTTTGTTCTCCGGCATGTTCGCGGAAAAAGAGACAAATGGGCGAAGTGTGCGGCTCTGACGGAAGAACGTACAAGCACATGTGCAGACTACTCAAACGTCAATGTCGGAAAAACAAACAACTGACGATTGAATATTTCGGAAAATGCCAAAGTAAGTGCCGTTTTCGGGACAAATTTGTAATATCGTCTAGAGCTAATGTAGTTTCAGGTTTCAATTTAATTTAACCTTCGTTGTGTGTGTAATATTCCATTGAACTGAATCGAAAAGTAAAATTATTTTTTGTTTTTTTTAAATCGAGAATTTTTTAGAAGGTTAGAAATAATTTTCTCATTAATGTATCTCTTTTTATAATTTTATTTAGTTTTCTTTCCTTTCTTTCGAAGTATTAATATAAAAGCATATAAAAAGTAACTATTTTAAAGTACCTTAAAATCCGGCGCGTATATATATATATATAATGCGCACTTACATTTTCAAGCCACATTTTTAAACTTTTAGATATATTCGTCGTATAACGCGCACCCCCTTTTTAACAAGAAACCTGAAATGTAATTATGCAATTCTCTTATGTTTTAAAGTCATTTATTCGAGATATTATCCCAGGTTTTTGAAAAAAATAGCATACTTCTAGAACTATAATTTTAAATTCATAAGAAATATGTCATTTCTGTTATATAAACAGTATTTCGATACATGTAGAAGTCTAATTTTCTTTTATATGCTTATCTCTTTTTTATTCTATTTTTAAAGCTATCATTTTTATACCCGGCGTTTAACGTGTATCCGTAAATTTCGTACGTATTTTTTATCTTAAAAATGCTCGTTATACGACGGATTTTACGGTTACTAAATTATCATAAGCTTCTGTATAAAACGCTTAAGATAACTAATTTCACTTTATGAATCTTACACTTGACTCAAACTTCGATAGTTTCTTAAAGTGATGATTTTGTTATTATTTGAAATGTGTTGTTTTCAGTGTATCACACACAGACATGTAGAGCCGGTTCTCCAGACTTGAATACGCCTGTGGCGAATAAGGACAAATAGGTATGCATGCTCAGATCTGGACTTCCATTTCGATGCCACTCACGAGCAGCAACGAATGTGCATCTTTATTGTAATATAATTAATGCAACGCACATGCCTCTATCTGTTCAGCTATTTGTTTTCGCCCCGATTCGTCGCACGTGTATTCATGTCAGGAAATCCACTTAATATTTTGATCTCATTAATATATTTCTACGAAATTCCATGCATTTAGATGATTTTTTTAAAATACCTTATATATATATATAATGCACTGTAATTATTAGTTGTTTTTAAATGACTTTTTAGAAAGTTGTGACAAAGTGCATTGCGCGGGGCGCAAGACTTGTTTGCTGGATCAAGTTCTACGGCCTCACTGTGTACGATGTCAAGGGTATTGTCCCCGTGGTTCAATCGGTGAATACGTTTGTGGAGCTGATAATGTCACGTACAGTAGTTCTTGTCACATCCGTCAAGCAGCATGCATCAAGGGAAAAGCTGTGCCGCTAGCTTACAGAGGAAAGTGCAAAGGTAACGTCTCTTTAATATGTGTTTCAAATTGGATTTTTTTACATCGTTTTGTTTTACTGGGTTGTGCCTATCTGTAATATAAGAATGTTAATTTGTTAGCAAAGTTGTAACTAACAAATCAAGTTCATGTGATAATTGCTAATTGTTATTTTTCACTATTTGTTGACTGGGCAATTGTTTTGGTTCGTGGGCCGCATTGTAGAAGCGGATGATACCGGAGGGCAACACAATTGTTTTTAAAATAATTGCATTGATTAGTAAACTTTGCATCTCACAAAAGGTATAAATTATACTATAAAAATCAATAATTACAAGTTTAAAAAATACTGGCTGTTTTACTCAATTTATTTATATTGCTAGTTTCTTATCTTTAGCTGCGAGCACATTTGATTTCATGATCAGTTTAATGAAACAATGTACCCTGTCACACTTTTCTACTATTTTTTGGAAATGAGGGGTGAGACTTTTTTGTTGAAAGTCTCATCACAGTTTACAAATCAATGTCAGTCAACTTTATCTAAATTTACTGCTGTCGCGATGTTCATGCAATAAGATCTTTGCTCACAACTATATGTTGATCCAAATATAGAGAACATTTTCTGTAGATTTGGTGTTTTTTTCTGATTGTCTTAGCGGACCGCCATTTGCCCATCCTGCTCTATATGAATAAGGAGGAAAAGTTACTTTGCATTTTATAGCCTTAAAAATGACACAGTTTGTGATTATTTTTTTTTTTAAAATTATAATGTATAAACATGAGTAAAAATAATTTACTTTGTAATCTACAAATTTGCGTTATGCGCTGAAATTTGTTCACTGAATAGATGAATAATATTTTGAATCGTTATTTGGTTTCCTCCGTCACAACAAATCATTTGTCTGCTTGTTGAGTCTTGGTAAGTTTTATTCTGTTGATTATGGTCACATCTTCATATGTATTTCTGCCATAGGAACGAAAGAGCCAAAGCTAGATCGAGAAACGAATAGAAAAAAAGATTAAGGGGAAAAAATCACGTCTAATGATTCGTCTGGAGACACAAAGCGCGCTAAATTTCAAAGGATGTGACATCGGTCTATGATTAATTGCTTCAAGAAAAATGCGCTTTTAAGAATGAAAGAAACACGTGACAAGTGTACAGACTCACTGTGTTATTTTCGTAAAAAGTGTGGCTCCTTGTAACAATTAGAAGATACTCGTGGCTGATTCACATAAATTGGACGAAGAAGGAAAAATGTCATTATTTTTTCGATCGAGTGTATAGGATGATTGCAACTTAAAAGACTGTTGAAGCTATGTCATTGAATACGTAAATATCAACATTTGTTGATTTTAAGATACGTATATTACATCCTATAATCAACTTATATGGTGTACCTATAATCAATAGTATCTGCTTGCACAGTATGCGTTTGACTTGAATTGTAATTTAACATGTAGACACTGATTATAACAAATAAACTATTTATATTTGTTTATATAATATTTTAACAATTTACTCTGCAAAATACATTACATAATTTCTCTCGAATATTATCACTTCACTTTAAATAGATTAAGTATGAGTTTAGTTAAAAGATTTTGTGTTTCCCCAAACCATTTGTCTCATAATAATCATAATAATTGATTTATAGCCACCTATATTGGCATTAAATATAAAGTTACTCTATTTAACTATTTATTGCGAAAAACATTCATACACATGCGTGTGTGTTTTCCAAACTGTGATTTTACACATTACTAATCTTGCTTTTATTTATTTATTAACATTGTGTCATTTTCCGTGCATGTGAACATACATAAAATAAGTTTTTTAACTTCTAACAGATAATATTATTCAAAGATTTTAGTGTTATAGTAGGGTGCAAGAAAAAAGATGAGTAATAATACTTGGAAGAAGTTGAAATTTTACTAAATATGTATTTTTTCTTGCCAAAAATTATTAAAATGTGTTAAAAGTAATGTAGAGAATTACAGCAAATTCTGGATCCCTTTCCTGTGGAAAAAACATCTTTCCGGTTAGAAAAGAAAGGAATATTGAATTTTCTCTACTGTAAATTTTTGTTGCCTTAAATTTATTTTGGAATTAAGTTTATGGGTCATTTTCTCCAATGAATTTTCACTTCATAGTCTTCTTGAGTTATTATAAAAATGATGTTGGGATTAGTTGTAGAGTATTTAGTGTATAAACAGTATGTGTTGGGTCCCAAACAGGTAATAATGCTTTTCAACTTAACTTAGCGCTAATCTTAATTAATGTAAAATTATTGAAATTTAAACAGTCTACATCACTCACACACACACTGGGGTGGGCAGACTTTTCCAGGGTACGGGCTACTTCTAATTTTTCATGGTATTGCAGTCCTCCCAGTGACGTAGGTGTAGTGAGCTAAAAGAAAGTCTACAATACAGTCGGACCTCCGTTTTACGAACCTCTGCCTTGCGAATTTCTCTATTTAGCGAACTTTTTCCTGTAACCAAGAACATTTTACGATTTTCTTCGTAAAAAACCTCCAAACAGCGAAGTGTAACTTCTGTTTTTCGAAATTTATTCTTGTGATTCGATTTTTTCCCCTCCATATCTTTAAAATTTTTCTGGGCCTTCATATGATGAAATGATCATTAGGGTTTTAGTGAAGGCGGTCTCCCCAAAATGTCTTGGTGGTCGATCGCGATCGACTTGATACCCGCTTAGGGTCTACATGTTATGTTCAATGTTGAAAAAATATTGTATATTATCTATAAAAAATATATTGTTATTTTTTTAAAGAAATAAAGAGTTAATTACAAACAACATCAATTTTTAAATATGGCCGATCTAGAATACTGAACTAGAATAAAGAATATTGTATTTTTTCTCAAATTGTGAGACACTTAAAATGAAATAAAACGAATTTTTTGAGATAGACAGAAAAAAAGCCCTTAGCCGTGAACTTTCTTACCTCCTCTCTCTCTTCCGAGAACCTCTTTTAGATTCAAAAAGGACAAGACTTGAATTTCTAACGCAGAAGTTTCTTTATCTCATTTTTATCCCCGACCCCTTCTCGGTAATCGATTTCTGAAAAATCTGTTCTTAGTGGATTTCTGTTTAACAAAAGAAACATGCTTGCCAAATTTTAAGTCTTGTAGCTCTAATGGATCAAAAACGGTAATTTTTATCAAAAAGCCCCTGCAATCCCCTTAGTAGTCTATTTTTTTACAAAACCACTTCTTAGAAGAAATCTACTCAACAAAAGAGACGTGCTTACCAAATTTCAAATATTTTGGTCTAACAGTCTCGGAGATCACTTGATTAGTGTGTAAATCGCTTTTTCTGCTATATGGATTCAACAACATCAAGGAGCGTATTGTTTCGAACACAATTAATTTTTTTCCTTTGAAATAAATCACTTTTTTCTCCTCCTAATTTAAGGTATCCGACTACGTTCGGAACCGCGATTTTGCAAAAGCGCGTAAATGGATATTATTTATGATATTTAGTGTCACTTAGATTAGAATACATGTATACAATTGTTTTAGGACAATATGACAAAAAATTAATTTTATATACAATATTTTGGCAAAATTAACTTAGAATAACCTTTTTCCAAATGTTCTCCTTTTGTAAAAAATACTTCTATTGTATTAATATTTTGCCTGTATTCAGCTCAGACTTACTCTCTACAGAGGCTCAACTAGAATTTTGAAACGCATGATTTGGAAGTGGGTTTTATCCATGTTTTTACGTAAACAGAGGAGAGATTTAAGAAAATACGCCGATAATTATTTTCAAATGGTTGGCAACTCTGAAAATAATATGAATTTTTCAAAAATCCTAGTTGAGCCTCTGTACAGAGGTCTGAGCTATATACAGGCAAAATATTAATACAATAGACGCATTTTTACAGTAAAACATTTGGAAAAAAGTTTTTCTAAAGTTAATTTTTGCCAAAATAATGTATTTAAATAATTTTTTGTCATGTCCTTAAAACGAGATTTACCACATGTATTCTAATGTAAGTGACACTAAATATCATGAAAATTGGTGGACGGTGATGTACACGTCTCCGAATTTCAAAGTCAACCGAGAAGAGTGGCGATTGTAGGGATGGAGGATGAAAGTAACATATATATATATTATAGATCAGGGATAGCGATCCACTGGCACGCGTGCCATTGATGGCACGCGACGCAATATTTTGGGCACGCCACCGATCAAAACGGTTTGCAATTTATTTCAAAATAACAAAGTTCAGTATGAAGTATTACGAACAAACGCGAGTAATCGGTCGCAGTTTTCAGCGAGATTTTCTCAGTTCAAAGAATTATCGGAAAGGTTCAAGTTTTTTATGTACCCTGATGCGATTTCATTTAATAAACTGAACTTGTCCCAATTCGATTGGTTGGAAATTGAAAATTTTGTAATGCAACTGATTAATTTCCAATCTAGTTTAATATGGATTCAAAAATTTGTTGAAAAAAGGAGAAAGTTGGAATTGATTGAAACAAAAAGATTAACAAGCAATATAAGTAAAAATGCTAATAATGAAATTTCGGGAACATGGAATTCGATTTAAGACACATTTAACTGTTTGAAGTGGTCGTTCTGTTTTTACCATATATTCATCTACCCATGCCTGCGAGTCATTATCTTCAGAGATGAATAGCATTAAAAACTCGCTTAGAAACTGTTTGACAGATGACTCCAATTCAGCATGCATTTTGCTAAAAGTAACATCTTGCAATCCTAATATAAGTTATTTTTCATCTAATCATCAGCAGCAGAAATCTCACTAATGTTACTCTTTAATTTGAATTACACGTATAACTAAAATATTCACTACTATAAGGTGCAAAATGTATCTTTTCGAAATAGAGTTTTGAGTTGTTAGTACTTAGTTTTATTATTTTCCCAATAATCACAAGTCAAAATTATTTGACGGCACGTCTATGCCTCATTGAACATTTCTTTAGAAAAAATGACACGTTGATCCATAAAGGTTCGCCACCCTTGTTATAGATGAACAAAATTGGCTCGTGTCACAGGTTATTCCGAGGGTATTCTAAGGACAAATTAGCCTACTTTCTACGAAATTTGAGAAACCACGTCTCTTTCATTGAAATTCCGCTTAAATCTGTCGTATTTTTCTCATTCCCAGAAGGGAAATCTTTTCGTGTTAAGCGATTTTAGTTTCGTGTTATAGTAGTTTTATATATTTCATGTAAACCGATATTTCGTCTTTTAGCGAAATATTGATGTGTCTAACGGGATTTTTTTTTCGTGTTAAACGGAATTCACTGCATTTTTTTTCGTTTTCAATAATTTCCTTGTCTGTACTTTATCGATCTTTTTGTTTATTTGAACACTCTGCTTTTAAAAGTAGATTGCGCCGTAGAAAAAAAGAAAAAAATATATCATCTTTAGTTGTAGTTTGGTATTTGAAGATCACTTGTCATGGAAAGTAAACACTCCGCGGTCTAAAATAGAGCTCCCTAATCTTCTTGTCAATTCTATTTATCTATCGTGACCAAAAACGGAAAATATTTTTATTCTGTGTTCATGAAAAACATATTTGTCTTAAAAGTTTCTTTTCTAGTATCACGGAATGAAAACAGTGATTTTGATTTATAATTATGAAAACCAATTTTTTCTTTGCTAGATATTTCTACCTTTTTTTTTACCGAAATGTATCTTTGAAATGAAAGTTTCTCTTTTTTCAATTCCTACTATTAGCTCACAACCTTATTTTATATATATATTTAAAAGGGGGGAATTTTCAATCGTTAATAAAATACATTTTAAAGCGTTCAATTTAAAATTTTTATTACAGGTTTATTTTGGGATGACGATAAAATATAAAAAAATTAATAAAAATTAAAATGATTAAAACTAATTATTTAAATAATTACAAATACAACCACGTTGATCACTTTTTGGTCTTAGCGACTCTTTGGGCTTTTAAAACTTAAAAATTTTTTTGTCTCCGGTTAAAGTTTTCAGTTGAAATGAATTTATATACACGAATTTTTGGGATGACAAGGGATATTTAATATAAAATAAAATTAATGACCAAATGTTGTGACCCCCCTGCCCTTTTGTATATACATTTTATATTAATTGTAACTTTTAATAAAAAATAGCTAAAAAAAAAATTTTCTTTGTTGATCTAAGGGAGGAATTGGTTTAAAATTTTTTATATTACTTGTTCTTTAAAAAAGGCTCAAAAAAACATCTTTTGTTACGTCCCAAGGCACTGTAATTATTGTTTAAATAATTAATTGTTTAATCAAACATTAATAAAATGAAAGCATGCGGAACTTTTTTCTGCGTGTAATTTGTTGAAAAATATTTTTCAGTGATTTTTAATCGAAATTGTTGCCATTTTTGCGTATTACTTCATTAGAATTAGTGTCTTTAGTTACTTTATTATACAGGAAATTCAATATTAGATTATTATTACAAAAATTGGGGAATTTTTTTTCCCAAAATTTTTGGGGGAATTTACAAGTATATGAAAAGGATTTTTTTAAAGATATTTATTAAATGATAATATGAAAATTATTTTCCGGGTTACCTTTTTAAAAACCTACTGGTAAATGGACATTTTGTGCATTCAATGCAATTGCTTCCGAAAACCTTTGTTTAAAGCGTTTATTCATTTCGATTTAAAACGCTTAAAATTGAGTGAGTGAGGGTTTTATTAACGTTGCACTTTTAAGCTTCTAGTGGGCTATTGTCGTCGGACCTCGTAATCTTGAGTCTCATTCAAATGACGTGATTGTCCCCTTTCCAAATTATCACACCACACCAATGGGAAGACGGAGTCTCGGCAGATTTCATGTACATCAAGACCTGTACTGCGGGTCTTTAGCGCATTTGGGCTCAAACTCATGACGCGCGGGTCACGAGTGCGAGATCATAAAGATTGTTATATCTTTGGATACCTTATAAATTAAACCAGAAAACCAACTTAAAAGTTTAATCGCTTTATTTATAAAACTAAAATCATGTTAGGGAACACTATGATACTTTTGATCCACAGTGCTTAGAAAACTGCTGGTGAATATCGGATACAGTGCCCAATAAAAAAAATTAGGTTTGTCGGTAAGAATCAGAAACCAAACTATTTGTAAATATAGAATTTATTGCTGAGTGATTCATTAAAATTCGAAATGTATCATGGAAACTCTTTATTACAATGATACTAAAAAACAGAAAAGTAGTTCTAATTAATATGCAGCAATTTTTACGCCTAAAATTTGAATTCCATCTCGGGAAGACTGCCGAAGGAAAATAAAATGCCTCTAAATTACTATTACATATTTATGCATGTATTACATCATTATTATGCATGCTCCATGCGGTTAAAGAGTTGTAATTTATTCATCATGCAGTCTAAATTTAGAAATAGTACTTACTATATTCTTCTTCCTTATGTGCAAAAATAAATTTGTTAAAGTGTTCTAATATAAAATTCCAAAGAAGTAATAGAAGAGATATATGATAAATTTTAAACAAAACTCTTAAAGGAAAAACGCCAAGATATATTTAGAGATGGACTTTATAAAAGGAATTGTTCTATATAAAGTATACTTTCGAAAGAATTTGAAAGATATACTTCACAATTTTACAATAAATATACATTCTTATATTCTCAAAAACTTTAAGTGTAATTCTCATATTAAGATTTAACTAATTGCTATACCAACTATGCTATCTAGTTACGAGATGCAAAAAATGACTATAAAATAAGTTTATTAATGTTTTAAAGCGAAAGAATAAAATACTTTTTAAAAAGCCAGCCATGTCTGGGAAATTTTTCTGATGTTAAATATCGCTGTGGTTACTTAATGCTTTTTGTCTCAGTATTATTAAACATTCTTCGCAATTTTTCAACTTTTAATCGGAATTTGATAACCCAGAGAATGTAATAGACTTAATTTATTATTAGTTAATTAAATCATCTTTTTAACACTATATTTTTACAAAATTTACGATTGCTCTATTTTTGTGTAAAAGAAGTTGATGGAAATTTTAAAAAATGTTGGTAGTTCATATTTTGTTTTTAGAAACGTAACAGTTATATTTGTGATACGCTTTACCAAGAGCTACCGAAATTTTCTGTACACTTCTAATTCCAAGGAAAAAAAAAAATTTGGCGAAAAGTTTTCAGAAATTTTTGAAGGGTAACAACTTTATAAACGTGAAGATAAAATATTTGAAAATAATAATGATGTAATAGGCACTGATTTGTACTTACGAATATCGACGACCTAGGAAAAATATTGCAATTATATTTGGACAACAAAAAGAACATTATATTTCGATTGCAGTCAAACTGAAAAAAATTATTTCTTATACGTTAAGTTCGATTTGTTGATTAGTTGCGTTATGAATGTATACATGTATGTTAACCCATTTAGGACTCACGTTGCGAAAACGCAATATTAAATTCTAATTTTTTTTAACATTGTTCTAAATTTTTTTTCTAATTCAATTTTTCAATTAAATTAAAATTTTAATTTTATTTTTAATGCTTTAATCGTTGATTATAAATTAATTTTATTTTTAATTAGCAATATTTTCACACATTGATCAAAGGATCTTCATGTTTTGAAGAAAAAGAATTGAAATTTGGGTCTTGAATGGGTTAAGCGTCAATATATTTGTAGACACTGATATTTAATAAAGACATTTAGCAATGTTAATTTTTTTCAAAATCTAGCTGGTGCATCTTGTGAAAATATTCGATGTCGCAAAGGTCAACGCTGTCTGATTGATCCAAAGGGAGGGCCACCACGATGCGTGACCTGTCCAAACCAATGCCAAGTACCACAAACGGAAATGCTTTGTGCTAGTAATAACTATACATATTCTACTTGGTGCCATATGTTACAGGATGCTTGTAAACATGGGATTTTGCTGGAACCAAAGTACGAAGGACCTTGTGAAGGTAAATAAATTATGTTTAAATTAAAGGCTTGATTCGAAATAGAAAATTCACATTTCGACGGCTATTCCACCCTCTTACGCATATTTAAAGAACTAATTTATTGCTATCTACCTAATCAGATCATTTTTCCTTTTAATTTTCTTTTTAAGGCGATGTTCGGAACCGTGATTTTAAAAAAATGGATTTTTTCATTTTATGCCATTTTTTAATTTGAATAATTTTAAAAAGTTTTGGACATTTTGAAAAAAATTTTTAAATACAAAATTTCGGGAAAAAAATTTCTTAGTAAAATTTTTTTTTAAAAAGCCTTTTGGAAAAAATTTTTTAAAATTTTTGTGAATTTCCCTCTGTACAGAGGCTCAACTATGGTTTTGAAAAAATTTAATTTTTTTTCAGATACCACCAATTAAAAAAATTTCGGCGTTTTTCTTAAAAAAATTTCTCCCCCGTTGTCGTAAACATTTATAAAAACCAGTTATATATTTCCAAAAATAGTTGACCCCCGGGCAGAGTCTAGCTATATACAGGCAAAAATTTTTATAATAGAAGCATTTTTCACAAAAGAATATTTGGAAAATGGGTATTCTATGTTCATTTTTTTTCTTTTTTAAATAATTTTTTTTAATACTATTTTTAAAAAAAAATTTTTTTATACATTTTCTAATCTAAGTAACAAATATCAAAATATTATCCATTTATGTTTTTTTCCCAGGGTTTCCCAAACGTATTTTAAACCCTTTTTATTAAAAAGACAATTCTGATATGTATTTATTTATTTTCATTGTTTTTCTATTTTATATAATTTTCATGGCAAAAATAGAAAACTGTATTTTCTTTTTCGATTAAAAAAATTAATCAATATACGTAATTCGTTTTAAAATCAAATTAGACGCTAAACTTTGGATTAGTTGCCAAACGTAGTCACTGGTTGTTGAATTAATGAGAGTCTAAAAATAACCGAATTTTTGTTTCCAGAGGGAATAAAAGAGTGCTGCCAATTTGACACACAGCCACATCACAATCTTAATTTTTCCACTTTTTGAGTCCATTTTAGTTAAAACCCATACATTTAAGTACAGTTGCTATTATTAAGAGGCTAATAATAGTATAAATTCAAAAATCAACTGCGTCATTAAGTATTATTTATATTTCTGCAGCATATATTGTGCAAAACACTCCGCATTTGAAATCATTTCGAGACCATTTGAAGAAAATACAACACTTATTTTTGCTAACTTATAAATTGGAAAAATTTGAAGTGAAATTATCGTATTTGAAATTGTTTTATACGAAAGCCGTTTTTACATTCTCATTAAATGCAAAGAAAGGGGCATATTCAGAAAAGAAGTGTTATAATAAAACAAAAGCATAAAAACTTGGGTATCAAAAAAATAATTGTTAAGGCCTTATCAATAAGAGAATCTGATGACATCAGTTAGAAACATGTCCTAGTACTTGTTAGTACTAGCCAATGATGCAAATAATCTCTAGTGTTTGATACGAACATACATTTAATGCATAAACATTACGATAGTAGTCATGGGGAAAAAACTAAATGCCTTCCAATGCACATTTTCAATGGAATTCAAGTGAAGGAAATTTAGGTTGTTTTTTCGTTAGTACAGTCATAAAAAATAGTGTCAGCTCAAAATCTTACATAATCTGGGCAGAATTGATATCAGGTTCAAACAGAGCTAAGTTGTAATATTAACAGGTTTAATTAATATAGTTAATTAGCTTCCAAATATTTTCCTTTTATAGAACACGAATTTTTGCGAGTTTTGATATAGAATGACCTGAATAGCTCATGCTTAAAATTTGATTCGAATTCAATCATTAGTTCCAGAGATATTCGGTTAAAACTGTTAAGGCTGTCTTCGGTAAAAGTACGAGAGCTTTGACTAAACGCGAAGCACATTTTCAGACGGAGAAATGCTTCAATTTCCATGGAAATTTTCAATATTATAACTCATACTTCTGTCAACAATACAGTGTTTTTAAAAATTTCAAAATATTCTATGAATATTTTCTTTTTCCTTTTAATATGTGAAGGCATAGTCCATTTAACATTACGGTATTGGAGAAAAAACACGAAACACATTTTATACCAGAAAAAATGAATCGGTTAAAAATGGGAAGTATGATAAAAAATATTACTCTTCAAAGGATAGTGAATCCAGAATATCATATTAATTTTTCATTGCTTTTATATCTGAAAAAAATGTTCCAAATTCGGGTCCTATTCTTTAACATTAACCGAAAACAGCCTTAAAGGGTTAGATATTTTTGTTTAGCACAAACAACGCATCCACTTTCTGAATACTGTGTGGTTATTAAAGGACAATTAAGATTTATGTGTGTGAACTGGCGGTCTTAAGCTTCGCTATTTCTGATTGTGAGATTTAGCCATGAGTATTTACTGAACTACTGGTAAAAGTTTTGAATTATATGTTTCATCGCATGAGGAAAAAGGGTTTCACGTTATACGGCGAATATACCTAAATGTTAAAAAAATGCAGCTTGAAAGTATAGATACGCGTTATACGCCGTATTTTACGGTAACAATCGGACTTCGCGGAGAATTTCAGTGCAATATATTTAATAATAAATTTGAATTTTCAGACCAGTCATCGGATGGAATTAACAAACAGGAAAAACATTATGCATTGTCGCCACAGAAATATTTTTTGACTGACTGTGACTGTTTTTTTTTCTAATAATACCTCCAAATATAAAGATGAAATTCAATTTAAATTTGAAACTTAGGCTACTTAGACTATTTTCAAACTAATTTGTGAAAAAAATTTTGGGATTCTATGGGCATTGAAAAAATTAATTAACCCTCTAACTTTTTCTGTAAAGCCCTTTGTTTTTCATAATTTTTTTTCCCCTTTTTTGAGCTGTCAGCTGTAATAACAATTTCATTGAGCTGCGATGAAATACAAAACTCTAAGGGCCCATTTCTTATTACTGTATGCCATTGTAGTCAATTACTTATTTTCTAGTCTCATTTGAACGAGCCTTTCTGTACCAAGGATTCAGTAGAGTAACCGTCATGCTTAAAAACGGTCTGCACAAATGGGTCGATAAAATATCGCTCTGCCTATCATGTACTGCTGGCCATTAAAACTGGAACATCAGGAAGGAATGATTTGACGAACGTCAAAATCTCTGGAAAGAAAGAAGAGATTGGGATATGCAATTGATTAATATTTCAGCACATTAAGATACTTGCATTCGATATCAGCATAGAGGCCTTGCACCTGGTGTGATGGTTTGAACAGCCTTTGAGCACACGACACGCTCGTCTGTAGCTCGGACCGACGGTAATTTAAACGCAGATCGGTACATTTCTGACGTCCAGTGGTTGTGCCCTGATTTCAAGGCTTGCCAAATACCACCTTCCAACAAGGTAATACAATACCACACGTTGCACGTCGTGTTCTGACCTCCCTCTATACACAGATTCAATTGTTACCCTGGTCTTTATGGTCTCAAGATCTGTCGCACATTAAAAACATCCGATCATGGATTGTTGAGAGACAGGCCTGCCAGCCCACTTCAGCTAGTACGGTTGATGAAATGTCGCATAGACTTGAAGTAGCCTGGAATAAGTTGCCTGTTTCTCTCATCCAAACCCAGTTCGACTCCATGCTTTACCGGGTAAGAGCCGTTTTAGTAGCCAGGGGTGGCTAGTTTTCTACTAATTTTGCACCTCTGTAAACTCCCGAACTGCTTGCAAATTTAATCATTTTGTCTTCATGGCATCCTGTTTACGTACAATGTATATCTTTTATTTGTTTTCCTTCATAATGATGCAATTTTAATGGCCATCAGGGTATTCAGTAACAGTTAATCTGCTGCACTGATAGTAAAAAGCATTTCTAGACAAGTAGAATGCAAACAATTCGACAACAGTTTTTCATTTAACTTTCATTAATTTATATTGATAGTGAAAACACATCCCCAACATTTGCGCCCCCCTTTCCAGAAACTAGAATATATTTACAAAATTTGATTTTTACAGTAATTAGTCAATATCAATGCATGAAATGTTTAACTATTGAATGTATTGCTTATTTCACATCATTTCATTTCATCACTAGTTACTTTTTTGTTTTTTTTTATAAATATTACCCCAATTTATTCAAACTTTTTCAAATACTCATATTTTTATGTAGAGTACCTAATAACGTACAGTATAAAAATAAACACATGAAATTGTCAATAAATATTTCTTTTTGCTAGTCTCAATTTTTTTTCCGATTTTGTGAACCTTATTTCTTCGAAAATGGGACCGAAAGTTACTTTAAAATTTTCCCTAAGAGACGCATTAAGTCTTACCCTGTCTTACACTTTCTTTTGCAAAAAACTATATTTATTTTAATTCAATTAAGTTTTCTTCTTTGATGTGATTATTCGAAAAAAAGAACTATGTCATGTTCATTCCTTATCAGATACTCTTATCTGTTTACATAAGCATTTAACTCTTGCCTCAAAGCACCCACTTGTGAGTATTTGTAAATATTTAATTACTATTTATTTTTAGTATTTATGTTATTAGATTATTTATTTATATTTTATTTCATTTTGTTATTATTATTTTATAACGTAATACTTCCGTCATTCATTGAAAAAGACATTTACTGGGTTATTCATAATTCTCTCCAAGATTTTAGAAAAAAATTTAGACGAATACAGCGGGGGGGAAAATGTAAAAGAAAACAGATAAAATTCCAGTTTTATTCACATATTTTACAGGTGTTCTGTATGTAAATCCTTGGTTATACGGCATACGTTAATGCTATTGTCCAGTTCCTTTCACACTCTACTCAACTTGGTACTATCATGGAATTGGCCTCACGTGTTATCCTGTCCTTGTTCTCCAAAAACTTTGTCTTTTACTTAAGACCCAAGTTTTCGTCCCCCCTTTGTCGTGTGATATTGCAAAACTGCATAAAAGGATAGCACGTGCTGCCAATTACGTTGATAGTGTCTTATTGAGTAGAGTGTGGCAGAAATGGACAATCGCATTAATGCCGTGTGCCCTAGGGTTTGGATGTAGAACACCTGTAAAATACGAAAATAAAACGAATTTTTTCTGTATTCTATGTTCTTTTTTGCTGTATTCGTCTTAGTTTGTTTACTACAGCTCTCCGAAGCCTTGGAGGGAATTATGAATAACCCTGTTAAGGCTGTTTTCGCCGTATGCACAAGAGTGTGAACTTAACGCGGAGTACATTTTCAGACAGAAAAAATTGCCTCAATTTTTATAAAAATTTGTAACATTGTAGCTCATGGATTTGTTTAAAATGTAGTGTTTTTTTAAATTGGAAAATATTTCATAAATAATCAGTTTCTTTTTAATATGTAAAGGGATAGCTCATCTAGCATTACGGTATAGGAGAAAAAATACGAAACACATTTTATAAAAGAAAAAATGTTTCAAAACTCGGATAAAAATGAGTAGTATGATAAAATATGGGATTCTCTACCGAATAGTGTGAGGCTAGAATATAATATTAATGTTTGAGTACTTTTATATCTGAAAAAATAGACCGAATTTGGGTCCTATTCTTTAACATTAGCCGAAAACAGCCTTAAGAACTAGATGTTTTTCTAAAGATCTAAAATTAATTTTTTTTTGCAATTGGGCTTCCATTACATGCCTCCTCCATAATCATGTTATTGCTTATTATTTGTCTAGTTACTTCTTATTTTCAAGAAAACATGGCACTGTTATTTTATTTAAAAAAATACAAACATCTTATTCCGAATCATCATGTATTTCTTTAACGATGTCCTAATACAATTTTTTTTCAGAGACTACATCTCAACAGACGAATGTAATTCCTTTGAACGTATTCGAGTCGCAAGAGCGGCTATAGTTGTGGAAATGAATGCGTCCTCCTTCGATTGGCTTCACCAAACCCGGTGTTGCGTCTTAATATTGAATAACATCACATTCCTACGACGGAGAGCCCTCTAGTGGTCTAAATAGAAAAAAAAAGCAGCGCTAAGTTGTTTCATGGAACTCTTCTGTTACGGAAGTTACTTTCCTGTGTTGGATGTTCTTTTAGTAATTCTTTGAAAATGGTCACTAGTAGTGTATTTGTGTTGCATGGGGCTCACGCACTACCCTTATAAGATCTCAGTTCCTTTCATTATTTTTATTTGTATCGATGAATCGGTTTGAGGAAGAATAAAGGTTGCATGTGATCCCTTTAAACAGCAGGATTAAGAAAAAAGAAGGGAAAAAAATTATTTCTTTAGAAACAGGATTTATAGCTATTTCTTCTGTAACAGTGCTTTATTTTATTTATAATTTATTCCCCATTAATTTCTTGATTAAAATTTATGTAACTTAATTTTTTATCAAACTATTTTAAACTTTAAAATGGTATATATACTGGGGGGTAGAACAACAACATAATAATAATCATAAAGTGAATAAATTGTTACGGTTATCCTAATGAAAAAAATAATTTTTTGCAACAGCAAATTTATTGTCAAATTGCTTCGTTTTTTTTTAATTTATTTTTGAAACCAATTGTAGTTATTAAAAGAGAGAGAGAGAGAAATATGGAATTGATGCTGCTGTAACTATTTAAATGATTTTTACAACACAACTTCCAAAATATTTTTTAAAAAGAGGAATTGTTATCTCAAAGAATATTTATTATTTCGAATTTTTAAAATTTTACAGTTATTTGACTCTGGTGAAGTTTTCGAATATGAATTACATTTATGAGAATTGTTAACTTCTCGATTGACTGCTTATGCTAAAACTATTCTCTCTCGTGAATCAAAACAGAAATGATAAGATAAACAAAAATATGAATGAGAAGAAATCCGCTGGCGGTCAACTCTTCACATGAATATATATTCTGAAATTTGTTTTCTGTTTCGAGTGCACAAAGGGAAAATGTACCCTTCAGGAATTACTGCAACCTTTACTTCGATATTATATTGATGCAAAGTCTGTTATTTGTGTTATGTATAAGTGATTGACTTCTGCTATTTGTCGCTATGAAACGGGTATCACAAATATCATTTGAATATTTAATTATCATTACAGTTAAAAACATTTTAATGATGATTTGAATTTATGTGCAGTTCTCTCCATTCGTGTAATATGCATGGTATTCTAATGCAAATTACTTTTATATATAACATTTAGCACATAGGTCCTACGAAGAAAATTGTTCATTGTATTTATTTTTATTATATCCCAACCGTTTAAACTAATCATTGCATTATAAATTATGCACAGCTTTTTTGAAGTTATCCACCCTCATATGCGTAAAATAGATTGAACATTTGATTTCTTTCATGAATTTATAATTCAGTAGGAATATAATTTACTAGTGGTTTGCATTGTATTTAGCTCACTTATATGCATAGAAATGGCACTATCAATTTTTATCACCGTTTGAAAATATGTTTCTTATGAAACATAAAATCAAGAAGATTTATATGATTTTATATAGATTGTTTTATACGCTTCCGATATTAATTTTAAATATATTGAGGAAATAAAATCTACTTCTTATATCATTTTCAATTTTTGTACATATTGTGCGACGTATTTCTACTTAATTTTATTTGATAAATTCTGTACACAGCTCTTGATAGCATAAGTGGATTGATATGAACAAGCTCCCAACTCATAGTAAAAATAATTGATATTTTATTTGTATCTATTGAAATGGATAAAAATACAATTATAATCGGATTTTTTGGTGTACCTTTTTAAACCCATTTTGTTTCGTTAATATTTAAAATGGGAAAAAAGACATTTCTAGATATTTGGGTTTTCAAAACTTGTACTCTTTGAACCGAAATTGACAGTAAAAATATTGGTAATAAGATAAGGTAGTTGGTAATAAGATTGGTTAAGATATATATATATAGAAGATATATATATATATATAGAACTTTCTACTAGCATATTTGAATTATTATTTTCAGCATAATTCTTCCTTTGGGAGATGGATTGCATCATTTTGCTTTTTGTATAAATTATTTTTTTTACGTTGTGAAAATTGATTAATGTATAAAATAAAATGTTGCTAGGTTTTGGTTACTCTTCTTTCTTTGCAGCAACTTGTTCGTTCTATGATTGGTATTGAAAAGTATAACAATTTATATTCATAGTTAGTAATCAAATCAATAGGCTAAATCCATGACGATCACATGATAAAAGCAATCATGTGTTCTCCATCGACTTCGAAACTGACATGAAATTAACTTGTACTATTATTCTATTTGTAAAATTTAGATAAATTTTCATAATTGGGTAAGAATGTTCAAGCGTTGATAAAAAAATTTCACCAAAAAAAATTTATTTTATACATGCACTTTTAAATCAAGTGTATTTTATTTATTTATGTGCATTATTTTTGTTGACAAATATGTACTTTCTAAAATAAAGTTTCTGCAAAGAGCAAAAGCTGGCAACAGCGAAGCATATGATTTCATTTATCATGGAACTATGACGTCATATATGAATTTATAAAACTTCTACCTATTCCACTAATGAATTAAATAAAGTTGAACTTTGATATGTGTATACTTAATTTCTTTAAATCATAAAGTTCTAAAATTAGTTTTAAAAATTACATTTTTTTTAAATTTTAAATTACAAATCATTTTCTGTGAATGTTTTAAGTATTTTTTTACGGGACAAAAATTTGTATGTATTTAAAAAGATAACAGGCATATATTAACTAACTGTTGCATTTTAATAAACTCCCGGGGAATTTTTTTTATCCTATTTTTAAGTAAATGAATAATTTAGTTATTTATAGGTTTAGTACGGGTATTTTAAATTTTAAAAAACTTGATAAAAATTTCCTATTTTTAAGTAATGAATGTGAAGAAATATAATATATATTTTATCGTAGAATTTTGAAACTTTTTAAAGAAATAGTAAGTTATTCATGTGTGTGACCCTTCAATTATCATTTAAAATTTACATTAAGAATTTGTTTTAATTACATATAATTTTTTGTACAAAATGTGTTATAAAAATTTTTCTCTGATTTTGAAATAATTTTTCAAAAAAAAACTAGTCATGTTAAAAAAAAAATCGTTTTAGTACAATCTTTTTTTTTGTTTAGGTTATAAATCAGGCTTCTTTTTTTAAATCTGTTTGATATCTTTGTGGTTCAATTCTATTAAACAACGAATCGATAGTGTTAAAATATCCTCGTAAAAATAAATAAATTTTAAATGTTTTATTTTTTTTTTAAACATAAAAATTAAATTTTAAATTTTTTTTACAATTTTGCCAATTTTATACACGCTCTTTTAAAAATTTTTTAAAAAAAACAACAACAAAAATTTTATTTGAAAAAAAATATCTAAAATTTGAAATCAGAAAGAGATATGTTATAAAAATTATACTACTCAATATGAGTAACGTAAGATTTTCTTAGTGGACGCAGCATTTTTTCCCCTTTATGGATTCTGATTTTTAAAGGTTTTCAGTACCCAAGTTTATGTAATAAAAAATTTTTGCTGTTTTTTCCTTTCATGGCATGCAATGTTTCCAAAAAAATAAATTTTCAGTCTGTTGTTTTTAAATTTTAAAAATTTCCCCTTGAGAATGAAATCAAACGTTTAACTAAGGTAATCTGTAAAAAATATTTTTTACGTTCATTTATATCGTCGACTATTAATCGTCAATTTTGAGGAAAAAAATTTCTGTTTTTACCCTATTCAGAATGTTTTACGAAATAATTCCTTTTTTGTTTCGTTACTGTTTTATTATTATTTATTATTCATGCAAAAAAGTTCACCTATAACTAGAACGAAGGATCGTTACAATGCGTATGTATTCTGTATTTAATTGAACTTTCTGAAATTGTGCATTATTTTGTTTTAAAAAACACATTTAGAGCAGCTTTTGATTATAAGTATTTTTTGGTTTTAAAAGTAATATTTATTAATCAGGGATTCTATTTAGTTTCTTTTTTTTTTTAAATTTTAACAACTTTTTTTTCTAATTGATGTTGTAAATGAATTGTGCACTTTAATGTAATATGTGTTTAGATTTACTTGTTATTTTTGATGTGTCGTGTTTCATTTGAATGTTCAACTTACAAACAAATGTTGTAAACGTGTATGAAAAATAAAGTATTAGCTGTGTCAAAAAGAGTGGATTATTACGGAAAAAACAACACTCACACAAAAGAAAAACACCTTTAATTTAAGCTTCTTTTTGATTCCCAAAAAATTTCTGACGAGAAAAAAGTTTATTTTTTTTAAAATTTTTTATCTATGATAATCTTGTAATTAAACATTCAAATCCCCAAAAAATCCGTAGACTCGAAAAAAATTTTTTTAGGTTAAAACGCGTATTTGAACTTTGAAAAAAATTTTTTTCGTTGAATTGAATTATATTTTAAAAAATAATATTTTTTTATATTTATACAAGGTGTCCCGAAACTTAACGATAATTGGACAAAAATATAAAAAATGGGAACAAATATTTAAAAAAAATTCTTCAGCACTTGTTTGTGGGACGGCATATTTTCAAAAATGTGAAAAATCGACACCCCCTCCATTTATTCTACAGAGACCAAAAGTTTCAAAAGTTTTTTCATTATTAGCCGTTCTATTAATCGCAGTCACAAGTCGGGAAAAAATGTACTAGTTTAGTTAAAACTAACGTAATTCTTGTGAGTCGAGGTTTCAGAAAAAGATGTCTCCTAATTTTGATTCTCCACAAAAATAAAAATATTACACACAACTGCTCCCGGGTTTTTTCAAAATTTGGGCCCCATTTAATTAATTTTAAAAATTTCCCGGTTTGCTTTTTTCCGCATAACAATCAGAGAATTTTTTTTATTTGTAAAATACCTTCACACATTTTTTTTTTTTAAAAAAAACCTTTGTTGATCCTATCCCTCATTGGGATGAACCACAATTTTAGAGATTTTTTTTACTAACGGGGTCTTTTAAGCCTCTATTTAAAAACTGTCACAAATGGAGCAAAAGCCTTTACTGGTTTAATTAAAACTAACGCGCGCGCTTAGTTTAAGCCGCTTTGAGAGTGTGATGCCACCTAATTTTGACACTTATAAAAAGAAGAAAAAAACAGATTGCGTACTACTCTAAGCAAGTTATTTCAGAAGATGGACCCATTTAGTGACAATTCCAAAATGGTACAACACTTGCTACATTTCTATCCATAACAATTACTGCCATTTTACTTTCTTTTACAAAATGACTTCATTTTAAAAAACTGAATCCTTAGTAAGTAAATCAAATTGAACAATAAATTTAAAAAGAAATCGTAAAAGAATTAAATGTTCATTTACCTTCTACACGAGTACAGATTCTACGTCTTTTTAAAAGTGACCGCTTGACGAGTTGGGAGTAATTAGCTTTTATTCCTCCGTAGTTCGGTAACCTTTTTTGGGTTGTTTAAATTTAAAACGGCTTTTTAGCACAGAATTCGAGGGGGTAAAATTGGGAACAGCTGGCCGTGAAATTGAACCATGACGCCCAATCCACCTTCCGCAAATCCGTGTCCAAATATTCCCGCGGAACCCCATAATGCGATGAATATCCATCTTGCCCACTTGCCCCTGATATCTTGAATGGCACATTTCTGGGGGGGAAATGTTTCAAATAAAATTCAAGTATTTGGCCCCCTTAAACCCTTGGGTTACCGAACGGTCTAGTTTTTTTTACGTTTAACACTCCAGTCCACATATTGAAAATTTAAATTGAAAATGTGACCGATCTTCAACTTTAAGGGAGATACTTGGGTGATTTTGAAAGGTATAAAGGGATAATATTTATGATAAGTGTCACTTAGGTTAGGAAATATATATAAAATTGTTTTGAGAATAGTTTTAAAAAAAAATTATTTAAGAAAATATTTTGAAAAAAAATAACAAAAAGAATGACCCTTTTTTTTTTCCCCTTTTTTGAAAATCTTTTTCTAAAAATTTTTTTTGCCTGTATATAGCGACCTCGCACAGAGCTCAACAAATTTTTGAAAAAATTTACTTAAAAATTGGGTTTTTCCCATTTTTTTACAACAGAGGGAGCTTTTTAAAAAAAAACCCCATAATTATTTCAATGGGTGTAACTCTGAAAATAATTTAATTTTTTTTAAAAAATTTGTTACCTCTGTAAAATTGAGCTATATACAGGCAAAATTTTTATAATGGAAACTTTTTTAAAAAGGGGGGAACAAATTTTAAAAGGTTATTCTAAATTTTTTTGCCGAAATATTGTATTTAAAAATTTTTTTTCAAAATGTGTCAACACACATTAAAACAATTTTATACATGTATTTTAATCTAAGTGACACTAAATATCATGAAAACTATCCATTTGTGCGCTTTTTTAAAATCACGGTTCCGAACGTGGTGATACCTTTTTAAAATTGGGTTTTTCCATGGGCCCCCATGTAATTTTAAAAAAAAAAGTAAAGGGGAATTTAGTTTTTTTAAAAGTAATGTCATTCTGTGAAAGAAAAAAAAAATGGCAAAAATTGTTGGGATAAAAAATTTAACAACTGATGTATCATTTTTTGGGAAATTTCTTTACTAAAGGGGTCATGGGGGGGAATTTTAAGTAGTATGTTTATTTTTTTTATGAAGTGTAAAAAGGGGGTGATATTTTTTTCCCCAAAAATTTTAAAAAACTACTTTAAATTTTTTAACTAAACCGGAAATTTTTCTCCTTTTGTAACTTATTTAAAAGGCTTGGCTTAAAAAAAATCACAGTAATTTTGCCCCACAATATTTAATGATGTAGGGGGAAAGGGGAGGGAGGTATAAACAGGGGGTTGTTTTTTAAAATGAAAATGTTCTACAAATGAAAAAAAAAATGTGTGTCGACTAAGACGCACGACTGCAGTTTACTCCTTAAGTGCGGTTGTCTTTGATTATATTGTATATAAACAGGATAAATAAACGCATCTCATATAATACGGAAATCTCATGCATGTATTTTCTTTATTCTATTCACACTTTTCAAATTGATTCGGTAAAATAATATACATCAATTGTGTTACATAAATATATGCTACTCATTGTACATTTTAAGAAGGTTTATTTACTTCGCTATTAATATCACTGTGAGTATTAATTATATTCTCTCGCAATTATTAATCACTGTGACAAGAGTCTTCTGGTAACTAAAGTATGTTACGTGAACTTCGGTGGATACGTGATTTACGAATCGTGAAAAAAACGCATCAATGTTTGTACCATACCTAGTCGTGCGAATTTTTTTTAAAGTTTTAATTTTTTTTAGGGCTAAATTTTTAAAATATACTCTTCAAATTTCCCACATAGATGAACAAAACTTTAAATTTTTAAAAACAAAAATGTGGAAAAACCCCTGCTATAATGATTTTTGTAAAAAAAAAATTAAGAAAACTTTTTTTAAATTCGTAATTTTAAGCAATTTTTCAATCTTCGAAAAAAACACGGAAAAAATTTTTGACTCTTAAAAAAAAATTCCGTGTGTTTTTTTATAAATAACAAGTTTTTAAATCTTTAGTTAACATTTTGAATAATTTTTTAAAAAATCGAAAAAAAAGGTTTTTTCGTCTTTGATATTTTAAATCATTGTTCAAAAGAAAAAAGTATAATTTTTTAGTACAAATTTTGTCTTACAATGGTAAGAAACCCGTACAGAAAGTTTAAAAAGTCTTTGCATAAAAACACCGATATTGACTCAACTTAAAAAATCGAAAAAAATAAAAATTTCTATTTTAAAAAATTTATACCGTATCGTGGCGAAATATAAGTGATCTTTCCGACTTGTAATTATTTTTTGTCTGTTTTTTGATAAAAAAAGAGCGATCTTTTAAAAAAAGGGGTAAAATTTTTCTTCGGTCGGGAAAGCGCAAACGCGTGTCCCGTTTTTTTAACCCCTTTTTAAAACTCCCCCCAAATATTTTCATACCGAGGGCTTTGCATGAAAAACGATTCTTAAGGAGTTAACTCCCAAAACCCTATGTTTTTGCCGAAAAAAGCAAGTTCGCCATTTTGGAATCTTAGTTAAAAAGGGGCCCAAATTTTTGGGGGACCTCGGGAGTCAAATTAGGGGACCTTTTTTAAATTACTCACCAAAAAACGATGGTTTTTCCCCTGTATGTTTTTGTCCGACTTTTTAACGGATTAAAGTAAAGGGTATTATTGAAGAAACAAGTAATATAAAAAAAAAAATTTTTTGAAAAACAACGAAAAAATTTTATTTTGCTCTTTTTTTTAAATATTTCAATTAATATAAATATGTATAACATAAAACAGAATCACAACATTAAGTGGTAATTAGTTTTTTTAAATATCATTAAAGTATCGTATTGGTCCTTTTAATTTCAGTTCAACTGAAAGCTTCCCGTGAGAAAAAAAAACCCTTTTTAAGTTTTTTTTAAAATCCCCCGTCTTTTTTTAACTTTAAGTAATTAGTTTTTAATCAATTAATTTTTTTTAATTTAAAGAAATTTTTTATTGTCATCAAAAAATCATGAATATAAAAATTTTAAACCCAAAAGATTTTATTAAGATTGAAAATTCCACCAAATAAATAAATATGCAAATATATAAATAAATAAATATTAAATTGGGGCAATAGTAGGAATTGAAAAAAAATTAAAAATTTGGGTTTTAGCAGTGTGATGGAGGTTGTTCATTTTCCATTTTTGATAAATCTCGTCCTCATTAACCAAGTGGGAATTTTTTTAAAATATTTTTTAGAACAGATATGCCCCCCTTTTTGGTCCCGATTATGTGGTTTTCGGGACACCCTCTATATTATCGTAATTTAAAAGAAACCGTCATTTCATTTACTTTCTTGTGACAAGCAGAGTAATTAGACGAATATTCCTCAGCAAAATAAATAAATAATTTGAAACATACATTTGTTTGTACACATTATTTATAATAAATGAAAATATATTTAATTTAAAATTTTTTTCTAAGTTTTTATGAATCGGAAATCAGCCAGTGAATAAGTAGTTCCGCTGCGTACTCAAATCATAAGGCGGAATGTATGGACCTTCCTGGTCATTATACCTTTTGCAAAAGATAAATTGATCATGAACTTTCTGATCTTTCTTGCTTTGACTTTTTTTTCTGGAGATGGCTGAAAAAAATGTTATGTGCAAGAAACTCGTTTACTTAAGCGTTGCTACTGCTATGTTCGTGAAATGACTGGAAGCTTTCAACATGGGCGAGTTCAAATTTAGGAAACTGTTGATATGAACCCCCTCCTTTTAGCATTCAATTTAGGAAAAATCTTTTTTTGGCGTCTGAAGGAAAAAAAGGGGCCTTTAAACCATTTTGAGGGTTTAATAGTTTGCAAGCTCTTGTGATGAGTGAGTGAGTTGCTTTTCTCCTTTATATAATTTAAATAAATTTTCTTTACATGTATGGAAGAAAATATATCTTGTGTGAGCGACACAGAGAATACGACTTGTAATTATTTAATCAAACATAAAATATCTTTATTTTCATATTGGGGGAAAATGATATAAAAAAATTATAGTTTATATTTACATCCTAAAAAAGTTGCACGAAGACTAAAGGCGATATTTTGAACCATGGTCAAGTGGCGGGATGGCCGACCATACCCGCCCCAATTCCAACCCCAAGGGGGGACGCGAGCCTTGACATATTTCAGGATTCGGCCCCATCGGGGAGGTACTTAGGGGACAAGGCTCGAACTCAAACATACCACCCATGGAGTGCCCATGACCACTGGCCACATTGAGACATGAAAAAAGGTTTAAAAAATCGATTTATATTATTAGAATAATTTTAAAAAATTATTTAACTTCTAATGCGCGATTCACTGTAGAATTAATTCTTGTATTCGAACGCTAGTTTGGCGCTTTTTTACTTTTTATAGAAAGATATTTTTTTAATTACTAGCACAAAAATATACAACTAATAATTTTTCAAATCATTTTGGGGTAATCATACACTTTAAGCGAATGAGAAAGTCTGCTTATTTTTTTTAAAGGAACTCTTGTTATCCTTCAAACGTTTGGGCGTCATTTAATTTAATGGATAAAAGGCGCAAAGTTATTATTAGCCAATAATTCATAACTGTTCAACAGTCAGTGACGTTTTAAGACTTTTTGAGGCCCCTATGCGACAGAACGACTGCACCTGCAACCCTTTCAAGAAGACAATGTATAGCATACGTTGCCGAAAACTGGATCAAATATTAATCCGCTACAAAATAAATGTGCAACACCAATAACAAACACAAGGGTGGAGTTTGGAGGTTCAACCCTCCCTTCATATGCCAACAGATTTTTAATTATTACCAGTAGAGATTACGCCTCGGCTCTTTCGTCAGTGTTTTTTTTTTTAAATAATCCTCCTCCAAAAGAAAACTCTGTGTACGCTATTGTTCGTAAGTTACAATCTCAAAAATCTAGGCACAAGCCGACTTTCAATTAAATGAGTAATGTTAGCCTAGTAGTCCGAAGCTAAGACACAAAAATGACAAAATAATGAATTTTGCCACTGCTGCCAGTAGCCATATAATTCGTAATTTTCTATTTTTTTAAAAAGATTTCCCGGTTAAAGATTAAAATTATCCTAATCATTTCAGGGCAAATTGAAAACGAGACGATTTCCCCCCTTAAACCCTAAAGGCCGTATCACATGTACATTTTTGGTGCAACTTTTTGAACCAATTTTTCCTCCTATCTGAGGGTGAAAGGTTGCCGTAAGCGAAACGACATGCTCTGACGTCAGCCGCGCTCTATCTCCACATTGAGAAATTACTCGCCAATTTTTCTGCTTCGGCAAACGAATATCCAAAATTATTTATTTCGCTCGCGCTTTTGTTTATGGGAAACAGAAATGGAGCACCATTCTATTTAAAATATTATACGCCGTTTAAATATTATACACCATTAAAATATTATACGCCATACCTGATGCTTTTGACAAAATCGAAGCCACCTTCTTGTTTATGACGTAGGGCGCCGAAGAACCATATTGGCTGGAATTTCAAGCAACTTTTATTTGGAACTACTTTTTGAGCTCACTAGCAAAAAGTTGTTCGAAAGCCGTTGCTATGGCAACTGAGTAAAAATTGCACGAAAAGTTGCTTGTGATACGGCCTTAAGAAAGGGCCCAGTTGGCCCAAGCCTTAAAACGTCTCTTCTAATAGCAGATCCCACGCTTACTCGAAAATGGAACTCTTATTTTTGAAAAGAGAAATCCTTACAGAAAGAAGAGCGGGAACTACGTACTCTCTACAATAATTTATTGAAAAAGGTAATCATTTGGTAAAAATGTCATTCAGGCTTTGAAATCATCATGTCTCGTCTAAATGCTAATTTCGAGAAGTAAACATTTTTTTTTAAAAAAAAATACATTCTTTCAAATGATACTAAAACAAAATTATGGTAGGATGCTGCTTTTTCTTGGCCCTTAGATTTAATAACTCTTGAAATTGCATTCGCAATTCTTTAGATTGCTGTACAGTCTCGTTTCGTTTTAAGGGAAAACTTTGTTTTCAGTGTTTTCACAAATACAACAATAGTTTGCATTGACACACACACACACATATACCAGAAGGTTATTCTCTCTCCTTACACTCAACAATTGAAATTGCTTTTGCAGTTGTTCTATGAATTGTTATACGATGTTAGTTCCTTTTGCTTGCAATTTTGGTTTTCAGTGTTCTGTTTATTTTTAATAAATACAATATTAGTTTACATTAAAACTTGCTACGAACGTGGTAAGTATCTTTGTCTAAATTTCATCAATTTTTTAAAAAGTTATTTCTAACTATCTCACCATTTTTCATTAGAGTTGTTATCAAAATATGCATATATATATATATATATATATATATATATATATATATCACTTCAGAAAATTAAAAAAAAATAATATAAACCAATCCAAAATGGTTTAATTTCGA
>BMAV01007973.1:13306-36950 GCA_019973955.1 Trichonephila inaurata madagascariensis
TTTTCTGTGAACAAACTTAAGTATAAACTGTAAAGGCAACCATTACCTAATTTCATAATCAAAGAAATTGCTCTATTTTGTTTTAAATTTGCTTTTTTTTCAATCAATCTCTCTCTCTCAAAATCAATTTATTATTAATTCAAATTATGCTCAAAACTGCTATTTTGGAATAAATATTAAGTGCACTTTTGGAGGTGGTGTATTTCTTTCGAATTCTTTGCAGCAAAAGTTGTGCCATTGGGTTGAGAGTCGAAAGTGACTAGTACACCATGCACATCTTCCACACAGGAAAAGTTCACGTTACAAGTAGGATGATCTTGTGATCATTATATGTGTGAGTTTTGAATAAAAAATCAGGTGAAATTTTGGCAATGAAACAAAACTGATCTTTGTTTTGAGAGCCTCAAATTTTTCCAGATAATTAAAGAATGACTAAATGTAACCTGTTTATCAACTGTAATCATGAGAGTAGAAATAGTATCAGAAATGGTTCCATTAAATTTGGGACTTATTGGTTTTAAAGGATCATTGATTGGCGACTGCATTTTCGAACAATCGCCTACATGAAACTTGACGATATTATCTGATAAAATATATTCACTAAAAACATAATGATGAAACAGAATTTAGCATATTTTCTACGTGTCGCCGTGTTTGGCTTCATGATCGATATAACCAAAAAGTACCAAAAGGTTTTTATCGATAGAAATAAAGCAGTATTAATCACGCACTTTAGATCATAAATTATATTCGAGCGAAAGGATAATATAATACAACGAAAACTATTCAAAAATAAATTACAAATTTAATACCAGAAATGGCTACATGGAAGGAAAATTCTATCTCATAATTGATAACCGTGTACATGCTACACAAAGAAAATGGTGTTAATGGAAACAAAACTTGTAGTTGGAGAACGAGGAATGTACTAAATGGAAGTGACTATGACGTCACATGATAAATGTAATCACGTGTTATCAAACAATTTTCACTGTTGCCAAATGTTACTTTTTCTAGAAACTTTCCTTTAAAAAGCACATATTTATGAAATATAATTGCTTACCTTAGGAAAATTAAATGAACTTGGTTTAAAAGTATCTTTATTTTTTATTGTGAAAACTTTGAAGAATCTTAACATTTTAGACTTCTTTATTCAATTATCAATTGCGAAATTTTTCCTCGATTTTTCAAGTACGATTACGAGTAAAAATTTGTCAGTTTTGAATTAAATAGAAAACACGATTTCTAAAGGTATGAATTTGATCCATTTTTCAGTCAAGCAGTAAATTTTCTTAACTCGCAATACATTACGATTTTCTCAACGTGTTTGGGAAGAAAAATGTCCATTCTTTAATAAAACTGCCTGAATTTGGAGATTTACAAAACGTCATATTTTATAATTAATTTAAACTTTACTTGGTATCTTTAGATTCCTAACTCGTAATTAACCAATCTTCTGCACACTTTTAATCCAAAAATATAAAATACAAATTTACATCATAATAACAATTATTATTCATAATTATCTTTCAAATATAAATAGAATTCTTTAAAATAAAACTGATCAATACGCTTATTAATCTGAAAGACTACGTCTGGATTTAAAGAAAGGAAATAGATAGAAAGAAGTTTAAACTAATCATTACATTTAACTAAAAGTTAATATCACTCATACACTGCACAAATTTAAAGCTATTAAATTGCAGTATGTTATGCAAAACACATTTCTCAAGAATTCATGGGTACATTCTCTAAAAAAAATTTAAAACAATTAGTGTATGTTATCATTTCCTTTTTTTCATACATTTCCAATACTCTTTTTGTTTCTTTAATTAATTGGTTGTGTAGGGAATATTAATTTATTGCTATTCCTAGTCACTTTTGATTTTAGTTTATAACAGCGTTTCTCAAACTGGGGTGGGGGTGGGCGCTTCCCTAGGGGACGTGATAGCCGTACTTAGGGGCATGAGCATATAGAAATTTTGAAAATAAAAGATTGTTTAAAAAAATTATTAATTTACTGAAAAGAAGCACAACCAAATATATTCGGATATAATAATGAAATTAAATACATATTTACACTGATATAATACGCTTACAAATGTATCAGTACTGCACAATGTATTTGATAATTAATTTATCAATACTAAGCTAAGGACAAGTTTAATAATTACCTGTGACCCCATGGGCTTGTCATATATAAAATTATATACAAATTTAATACTTATCTTGATAATTTGTGGGGTTTATAGTTAAAGTCGTATTGCAGATTTAGCGTCTAAGTACGTTATTACTGAATTCAATACATTGTTATTGTATGGAGGTGGAGGAGGGGGACGCTGAGCATTATGATTGAAAATTGGGTCGCATATATTAAAAGTTTTAGAAGCAGTGGTTTATAACATCTAATGCAGCAGTTTACAATTTTAAGTCAAATATGTTTCAGTTAACTTATATCAAACATATTCTGAGGTATTTCCCAGTTTGAGAGAAGTTAAGACGACCAGAGTTTGAATCTTAATGAATTGTGCTTTGAATTGTAAAATCGAAATATTGTGCACTTCCAACTCCTAATTATTAAGCAGCTTATCTCAAGTCTAAGCAAACGATCTTCTGCAGCATTCATAATATTTTGAAAAGGTTATCATGGCCTTAATACAAACCAGTATTAAGGTTTATCTTATTTAACAATCTAATATCAAACTGCGGAACATATTTTGTTGTATTCTAACCAATATTTTAGCAAAAGAGAACATTTTAAGAAGTTGAAACACTAAGGTATTTCCTGCCCATCAGTTTTGTCTTTGTTGGTCAATTGTACTGAAAATCTAAATGCCTTAAAAAAATTTGTTTACTCTAAAGATTTTTAGAATTTTTCTGGTACCCCCATCCTTCCCTATTTCTTTATATTTTATATGTGTATCTTAAACGCATTTTTAATTTTGTTTTAAATTATATAATGCTTTTGAAACTTACATCTGTGAGTCTCATACATGCAATGTGGAGCATAAGTTTTGCAAATAAATTAATTAAAAAAATATCAACACTATAATGTAATCTATTTATTACTGGTCTAATTTTAAAAAGAATATATTTGTTTTATTTATTATAACTTTTTATTAACAAAGGAGTTTTATTAACAAAAGGAATTTTTTTAATTGTAAATTTATATAGTTCTTTTTTAATTATTTAACCACCTTTTATGAATATAAGTACACTGTAACACTGTAGACCAATGAACGTTACAGATAAAACTAAATGTGGTTAATACGTGGTTGGATTTGGTAAATCTCCTTTAGTGTAACAATTGTTTATTAATTTAAGTTAGATTACACAAAGATAACACGTAAGATTAACAAAAAGAAAAAGAGATTAACAAAGATTAACAAAAACAACGGACATTAAAGATTATACATTAAAGATTAACAAAACAACGGACAAAAAATACAAGGTAGGCTTCAACGGTTCCCGGATACAATCTATAACATAAAAAATATTACTAATTAAATTGCTGAAACACATTCTCCTTCGAAATAACACCCTTTGGCAACAGCACACTTATGCCATCGTTTGTAAAGGTCATCGAAATATTTCTGGAATCCATTTTTAGACATATTCTTTAATTCAGCCTGCGATGCACTTTTAACTTCATCTGCAGATTGAAATCGACGACCCTGCGAATGATGTGTCACGTCAGGAAATAGGCTGAAGTCGCAGGGGGTGAGATAAGAAGAAAAAGGAGGATGAGGAAAAACAATAGTTTTCGTTTTCACAAGAAAGTCAGTGACGAGAGGGGATCGGTGTGCAGGAGCGTTGTCGGGAAAAAGAACCCATGACTGCTCAGGCCACAATTTTTGCCTCTTCTTTCCGATCGACTCACGCAAACGACGCAGGATATCTACATGGAATTCTTTGTTCACAGAGTGTCCTTCAGGAATAAATTCCAGAAGCACAACACCCTGGATAACAAAGAACATCTCTAGCATGACCTTCCCCTTAGAGCGATCTTGGCGGAATTTCTGCTTGCGTGAAGATTGTGGGGATTTCCATTTTGCCGATGCTGTGTTGGATTGTGGGTCGTATAAGAAGCACTATTTCTCATTTCCAGTAACAATTCTTTCAAGCAGGGAAGGATCTTTGTCAACAGCCGAGGCTGTATCCCGCCATTTCCATTCGAATTGTCTTTTGATCTTTGTTTAACATGCGGGGAACGATGCCTTCACTCTCCCTGTGCATGTTAAGTTTCTTAAGCAATATCCGTTGACATATCGCCTTGAATATACCAGCTGATTTTGCTATTTGTTGCTATTGTTTAAAACCTGCTCTTACGTACCGCCGTGTGAGTGAGTAAATATTAACGTCGCACTGTTCAGCTACACGAGGGCTTTTGGCAACGGACCTCGTAGCTTTGAACTATGGTCAAGCGACGAGGGCGACACCTAAACTGACACCCCCTTCTCCTAACTACCACACCACACCAACGGAAGGATGTTTGAGCTCTCGACAGATTTAACGTGTATCGCTCCCCTAAACATCGGGTCTTTAGTGTGTAACGAACTCTAGACCCCTTCTAAAACTCTAGGTGACAATGTGGACTGATCCGAGCACTGCGCATGCTCGAGTGCTACTCTAGTGTCAGTCAGTGATTACCTCTCAACGAGAACGGTCGATTTTGTGTGCTCCGCCAGTGAGCGCTGTGTGGAGATTGGGATTCAGCGATTACCTCTCAACAAAAGAGGTCAAGTTTTTTGTGCTCTAACCGTGAGCGTAGTGTGAATTCCTCTCGACGAGACATTGTATTTTTAGCTCCATCAGCGAGTGTAACGGATTATTTCTCTACAAGTGTCATGAACTCGACTTTCAACGATTTTTACTTAAAACGTATAAATAGTGTAAACATTTAATATCTGTGAACTGTCCTGTGTGTGTGTGTGAAAATATATCCTCAAAATATACATCAAGTATCATCACTTACATAGCTAGGAGATTACAGGTGGTACTGGGCTCGAACTCATGACTTGCTTGCCATGATCCGATACCTTAACCACTGGGCTACCGCAGCCGCTACAGAAACCTTTTCGATATTTTTAACTGCAAACTTCCACAGCGTTCGTCATTTTCGACACTTGCACTGTCTTCTCTGAAACTTCGATGCCACCCAAAAACTTGCATTCGTAGTATTGCATTAATGCAGTAATCATGCTTCAACACTTCATAAGTCTCTGCAGCACTCTTTCCCAAGAGAACACAAAAATTGATATTAGTTCTCTTGCTCAACAAACGCCATTTTTTTTCATTTGGCCCGTTACTAAATTTATCCGTAAATAAAATACGTTGCCGGTCACCGGCTACTAGATTTGAGACAAACCACTTTTAGAAAAGGAGGAGATTGAAGTAGCAAAAAAAAGTGGTCGTAGTCGCTCTATTGCAAAAATTTCGCAAGTGGGAACTTTAGAATCCGATCTCGTTTTAAGGGTTTTTCATAGCAAACACATTCTTTTCTCACCTGACCTCTACTGAAGTTTAGTGCTCGTTAGAGGGCGCATCTGCTGCTTGGAATAGTTATTTACAATTATTTTGAAAAGAGCGGTGGCAACTTTACATTTAACGCAACGATTATTTATTTATCAGAATAAAATGTGATAAAGCTTTTATGTTTCGTATTATTTATACAATACTAATACTATCATATCGGCAACAATAATAACAAAAACAACCGATAAACGTTACAAATTTAACATGAGCGTACGACGCTTTTCAGATAAGCAAAATAAGAATGAAATAGTTTTTTCCCAGAGCAAAATTTATCCTAAATCAAAGCATAGCGAACAGAATTTCCTTTTAAGGCTACCAAATTTAGAGCCGATGGGTAAAATAGCAAACATCAATATTTTACACTTTAAAGGAAAAACAGAATGTTTTTGACGTGAAGTAAGAAATATAAACACAACTCCTTGAAGATTTGAAGATACATTCTGATAGTTCAAAGAACTCCATCATTTTGTAACAAGATAGATAGAGTTTTCTGATGCACACACACATAGCGTATAAATGTCTCTAGAACTTTTACATCTTCAGCGAACTAGATTAACTTTAGAACAGATTTTCCGAATTAAGAATCGCTATATTGAGTTTTCAAGTGAACTGAGTTGAGTAGTTTTGAATCACGTTTAGTGTTGTTGAAGGGTTCGTAGAATATTTTATAACAACGAAGAATTTCCTTAGATGGATAAGCAGATGTTTTTCCAAGATTTCAAATGTTCTCGAAATTTGATCAGACATAAGAATGCATGACAAAGAAATATTTGTTACGTGAGTTTTTTTTTTCTTTTTTTTTGCAGTGTATATATATTTAAACCTTTTTAATATATGTTGAAAATATTTATGAGGAAATCTTTATAGAAAAGTTTGATAACAAAAATCCTATTCGAGAAGAATATTTTTAACAGAATTAATTTGGTCATCTACGATAAAGCTAGAAATGAAAAATCAAAATTGTATAGTACACGACATTTATAGATTTGCTTAAAAATTTACATCAAATGAAAAAAAAGAGTTTTGTAAACTTTTAATAAACTTTTTGTATTGCATCAGTAATGGTTCATTATTATAGATCATAGATAAGCGTTTCTTAAAGTGTGGGGAGGGAGCATATTGAAAAGTCGAAAACAAAAGATTATTTAAAAAAATTATTAATTCACTGGAAGGAAACAAAATACATCATAAAAAATAAAATACTCATTTACACTGATATATACTTATAAATTTATCAGTGCTACACAATGTATTTTATAATTAATTTAAGAATACTAAGTTAAGAGCAAGTTTAAAAAAAATCCAGTGACCCCATGGGATTGTCATATATAAAATTATACACAAAAATTAACAATTATCTTGATAATTTGTACAGTTTATTATTAATGCCTTAACTGCAGACTAAAAGTTACGCAATTCACTTCCCAATGCCAACCGTTTTCCTCGTAGACGTATGTGTGTATTGGGGGAGGGGGGTGGAGAAATAAAGAAGCAAAATAATAATAATAATAATAATCTGAGATAAGTAAATCCTTCGCAAACAATGTCAAAGTCCTTTTATTGCATTCCAAAGCCCTCGAAGAAATTTTATGGATAGCAGTGCGCAGAAAAAATCTTACTTCGGAAAGACGTATATATACGTCAGGAGAAATTAATGCTTTGGCTGAGTGATACATTTATATACGCCAGTGACAATTAATGAGGTTAAAGTCGTATCGTAGTTTTAGCGTCAAAGTATAACATTATTGAATTCATTACATTGTTATTATATGGGACAGGGCGTGATGAAAATTATGATTGAATATTGGGTCGCGAATATTGAAACTTTGAGAAGCACTGCCACAGATTTAGCATCTACAAGTTCGTTCTTTTTTTGGTCGGTTTTAAACTGATCATCAAAACAATGAGATCAACAATAAGAAAAATGTCCTATGCTGCAATTATTTATTTTAATTAAATACAATAGAACATAAAATTACATTTCCAAGCATACGTTAGGGAAGGAAATATGCAATTTAAGTGATTGATAATGCAGTACCGGGGTCGGCAACCTATGGCATGTGGCACCATTCTTAGTGCGACTCTGCAAAACTTTACAAATTTGTCAATTTTTGAGTGGATGGAAGTTGATGAATTTATAATGGACCATATTAAACATCTTCAGATTTATGGGCATTTATGGAATTATGAAAAAAGCCTGAAAGATTACTCTGAAGATAAAATTACAGCT
The DNA here is from genome assembly GCA_019973955.1 of Trichonephila inaurata madagascariensis. Taxonomy (NCBI): domain Eukaryota; kingdom Metazoa; phylum Arthropoda; class Arachnida; order Araneae; family Nephilidae; genus Trichonephila; species Trichonephila inaurata. Next base: position 21,072 of record BMAV01007973.1, read on the forward strand.
ATTTTGTAAATTATTGAATGCCATTGCTGAAGAGATTTAATTGTTTAATGAGAGAAAATTGCATGTACTCAGCTTTCCGCTTTTGGTTCTACTTATCTAAGTAAAAAATCTTTCCTCGTATGAAAAATATTTCAAATCCGCAAAGAAATTGTTTAACAGTTGAATGCTCAGAATTGTATCAAATTGAAAGCAACAAATTATAGCCATGATTTTGCGATATGAAAGAAGAGCGGTGCAAGCACTAGGTTGCATTAAATTATTTAATTAACTATGATGAAAGGAAATACTTGGATTTTATTTTGTCTATTTCTTATTTTAATAAATGTGTTTAAAAATCCATAATACGTGCACAATTTTTCATTGAAAAAATAGTTATATTGTATGCTGTTTATTTTTTATGTTAAGAAATATATTTAAATGATACAAAATTAATATATATTAGAACTGTAAATATATGTATTATTGACCTCTATTCTCTAACTCTGCGTGGGTTATCGCAGGAATCGAATTATTTTAAACATGTCCAACTGCTTAGCACGCTGAATTATAGTGATGGATTGGTTTGGCACACCATAGTCAAAAGGTTGCCGACCCCTGATGTAGTACGTAATGGAAGCATGCAGGAATTACGATCTGTAATGTGGTTTCTGAGAGTGATCAGTATTCATTAAATGCGGTTCAAAGATATTTAATTGAAGGTTAAAAGTGGCGAGTATATATAATTGGTAGACCCTCTAATGTAAACCCTCAAAAATGTTTTTTAGAAGTTTGGAGTCGCTTTTTAAGCATTGGATGATTAGACAGGCAGAATGGTCAAAGGTAACCAAGAGCAACAACTGCATTCGAAGACAATTTTCTGTCATGTCGACATGAAGAAATAGCGAAGCAACTACAAGTGATTTGGTTTTAAACATTAAAGCTACCACAGGAACTCGAATTAGTTGTTCTACTTAAGGCTTAATGATGTTGGATTGTATATGAAAAAAATAACAATGGTTTGTTTCCTATTAATCCATTCTTCAGTGGGGCCTGTTTAAACGGTGCCGTCGTAATGCTCAGTGGAGTCAAGAAGACTGGCTGCGAGTATTGCTTACTGACGAGTCCAAATTTAGTCTGAACTCGAATTCTAAACATGTTTCGATCTGGAGAGATTACAGAACACGCGACTGCCTTCCCTAATTCGTGAAATCCCCCGTTTCCGTGACCTCAGTTTAATGGTTTAGGGAGGAATCTTACAAATGCCTCAACCGAGCTTTATGTTTTTGAAGCAGTTATGAAATCACACGGGAATATCTATCGATGTATTGGAATCCCAAGTTAAACTATTTAGGAGTGCTGTTGATCCACGGTTTTTCTTAATGGAGGAAAATGCTCGACCGTATCAAGCATATGTTGTGCCAGAATGCTTGCAAACAAAAGATATCACTCGAATGGATTTGCCATCTTAATTGAACACGGTTGAGCGTGTGTGAGATGTTTTAGGAATGCCAAATTTGAAAGAGATGAATTTCTTCCTAAACACTCCAGAAGCTGAAAAGTGTACTTTTAGAAGAAGCCGAACGTCTCTGGGAAATGAAATGCGAAGCTTTCCACCATCCCATATCTAGAAAATTGAATGAGGCCTGAAGTGGTAGGGTCTTTATGAGAGAATTTCCTGATTGGTGAAGAGGATGTGGCAAGGAGGCGTGGTCAATGTGCTTCGGTGGCATTCGAAGTTGGCGGGAAAACTCATGAAGTTGTGAGAGAGTCCTGCTTGCCATTGGTTGATAGAACTCGGTGAGATAGCACTATAGAAGGCTACTTTTAGAAGAGCGAGATGCAAACCTATACATGACTAGTCAACAAAATGTGCTGTACGCATATTTGTCCTAAGTGACCATACACCATAAATTAAAGAAAAAAATCCACCAGAAATGTCTTAATTTTTTCATCATTTTTCGATTTCAATAAATTTGGGTTTTCTTTTCAATAGCTTGCGAATAATTAACTGTCTAACATTGTGATTTATGCTAATTATTACTTTTGTACAAATTTTTAATTAAATTGTCATTATGTTTTATTTCTGTCACTATAATTTAAATTTGATGACCAGTGTAATTATCATTTTTCACTAAGTACTTTTATACTTTGTTAAAATCTCAGTTGCGATTTTTAAACTTTTTTCAAATGCCTAAGCCCAATAAAAATTTTAATGTTATAGTTATATTTCTAAATGCAAAATAGAAATATTGATATCTTGAGGAAATTTTTTTTTCAGTTGAAAGATTACAAATATAAGTGTATTTTTTCAAAAAATATAAATTAAGGATACAATTTTAAAATGCAATGTTTTTTTTCGTATAATTAGTATGCAAATTTCCTTTTTTGATATTCAATCTAATCTTTTTACCAAATTGTGCAAACTTAGTTTATCAGCCTAAAAAAAAACTTTGTTTTATATAGTTGTATTTCATATAATAAATTTATTTAGTTGAAATTTTATTAGGTTCGAACCCAAAATGGGAATACAGTGTTTAAAAACATAAGCCTCTTTTGCAAATAAATCACGTACAGAGTGATTTAATAAAACTGATTATTTTCATAAGATATGTATACAACATGAAACACTTCTGAAATTTTAAATACAAAATATTTTCCAGTGAATGAGTCAATTTCTATATTTCAGCACCTGTTTTATTCAGCATATCTCTGGGACTATTTTGAAGAATATGCTTTCTCGATATTTCACTTCTACGTCAAATGTTATTGCATTCACAATTCACAAAATATTTCAATCCTATTGGATTATTCGAAATGAAAAAGACGCATCCAATTGAAAACACCGTTTCAAACGGAAACAAAATATTGGAAATACAATGTGCAGATCCAATTATTCATGTTATATATCACTATGAAAAAAAAATGTTTCTAAGAAATTCATTGAAGTAAAAGCTATGGTGTAAATCCTTATATACAGAGGTGAATTGGAAGATAGTAGCAGTTGGTGGAATATATATAAGCCTACAAACGCAAAATGCCTGTTGGAGCTACATTTTTAACAAAAGAAGAATCTGTAAAAAAAGAAATATTATTTTTATTTTGCGCAATCAGTCCACAGGGATTTTAAAGGTCAGATTTACCAAACTGTACCGATTTATCAAAGTCTTTCTTTTTGGAGAATTTTGGCTGGCATCCAGCGTAGATTTAACATTGAAAAGGCATTTACTTTTTAATCAAGTAAATGTTTTAACTCAGTTATCAAAAGAATTTAGGTACAAAAAGTACATCTTAGTATCCTTAACAATGATTAACATAGAAATATAATGTATGCTAGCATAAGAGAGAGAGGGAGAGAGACTTTAGATTTCTTTTTTTACAATTCTCTATTAGCTGTTTTGGACCATTGTTGGATGTCTATCGATATAGAGTAAGAAATACATGATGATATAAAAAATATATTCAATTCGCAAACGGCCATATTTACATCTGTTTCATACTTAATTTTATATATATTTACGTTAATTTCATTATAAGTAATACGTTTTTTAAATTTATCACAAGCTATTCAATTGTATTTAAATACGATTAATAATGCATTTTTTTAAAAACAGAAATTTATGCAGTGAGTTTTAACAATCAATTTCTCAATTTCATGTTTCTTTTATATTTATACTTAAGAGAATTTATTGGAATATTTAAAACAGATACATAATTAAAAGCAAATTAAAAAAAAAAACATCTTTGTTTTTGAAAAAATAACTTCTGGAATGTGAAATATCATTAAAAAATATGAATAATTGGGTAGGTCATGGTTGTGTATGGAGAAAAAAAATATTATTCATGTGAAAGGCTCATGGGAGGACAGCACTGTCGTTGCCCTAACACGTGACTGAGTGCGCTTCACAGAGAGACGACCCTCATAGAGAGCAGAACGGATGGGGAGATAGAGAGAGAGAGCAGAGCTAGCGAGCCAGACAAAAAGAAACGATGCAAGCGTATATTAAAAAGACGAACTTAGGCACATGGTAGCCACGCGCGTTTAAATGTCTAACTTGTTATTAGTATAGTATTTGTGTCGTCCCCTTTTCTTTGTGTTACTGTTACAATAAACAGCTTTGTTCGCTAGCTCTTAATCTTTACTGGCTAACGAAATAAACTCAAACACAACATTTGGAGGTTCATTAAATAACCCATTATGAACTAAAACATTCAAAAGAATCTACCTGTGTAGAAAAGATGTGCTGTAGTATGGAGATTAGAAGAAAAGATACTTTTAAAAAATGTTTTCAAAATTTAATATTGTCACAAATTGGTTCAATTTTCGAAATAATTAGGAAAAACTTAATTTGGGTTAAATGATTTGAAAGTATCACAATAATTATTTTTCAAAAATAAGCAAAAGTGGTGATTACTGATAAGTGAATATTGAGTAGTACAATGAACATTTCAACATCTCATAACTCCAGCTCTCTCTCTCCCCCATCGATGTAAGCTTTTACGCGCACTGTAATATTTCGACAGTAGACTTTTTCTTAAAATTTAAAACTGAAGGAAATATTAAATATGCCGAATTTTTTTTATTATGACTATTTAGAAAATATCCCCTCGTCGCAGTAAATGTTGAAAAGTACCTATAACGCCTGTTTCACTTTAACAAGTTTCTTCGACTTTTTTCACAAAAAAAGCTCGTGCACCTTAACTTCATTCCATTTGTGGAAGTACTTAACATAGGAATTTTTAAAACTTTTATTTACTTCTTCGTCTATAGAACACAATGAACCTTTCCCGCATAGTTAGGTTTTGAAATTATCAAAAACTTATTTCAATCCACCCTAGTGTAAATGGACTTTATAAACTTTGCGAGTACTCATTCTGCATAACAAACTAAAATAAACAAGAGAAAATAAATTAAAAAAAAGATATTTTCGTAACGAAAATAAATACTAAAATCCCACAAACAGTATTGAAGAAAAAATTTTTTAAAAATTATATATATATAAATTCATCATTTGATGTGGATGATTCACGATTTTGCTTCGTGATGAGTTAGTCTTCAGCGGTACATGAAAATTCATGATGTTCTTTTTGGTATTAATTAATAAAAATATACCAATCGAAACATACAATGAAACAGAATTTCTAATAAAATTTTGCTTAATACAATTAGAAGCAAATTAACTTATTAACAACGCAATTAATAGCTGTTTTAATTCATAATAAAAAATTAGTAATAGAAATGTTTTTTCCCCAAATTTGAATTCTTCTTTGGAAGATTTTATTTTCATTCCCTTATAAACAAGATAAAGAAAATTTAAGTCATTATATGTTCACCCATGGTTGTTATTATTTTTGGATAAAATCATAAAAATTGTGACACGAACAAAAGCAAATAACATTGAATAATTGTTACGCTTCACAACACAAGAGGCCACGAAAAATACATAAAACACTCATTTTAAACATTCTATAGCAATTTACAAAAGAGAAAGGGGCAATTCCTTCCTCTTTACTCAAATACTACTTGGAAGGAAACAATTTCCCTCCAAAAAACTAGAAGCGCCATCTGGCTGTCGTTTAATAATAAAGGAAAGGTAAATGTAAATATACGGTATTACAATTGTTTAAATACCAAAATTGTTCGTATTTCAGCACAAACGTTCTACAATCAAAATGTTTCCCTTTTTTTTATAGAAACTTCATTACCCTTACAATTTTTAAATTTTCCATGTAATTTCTACACAAAATGTTGAATTGTCGCCATATCATTTTCCCCAATTACTTTTCTATTTATTCAGTGCACTTTCCTTAAAACGCTTTTAATGCTGCTAAAATAATGAAAATAAATTTCTCAATTTTAAGGCTTGAAATTACATGTTACACTTGGTGACTGCTGGCTGCGTGGTGTAGTTGGCTGATTGTTGGCTTTGTAAGCCCGTTTGGTGGATTTTCATGATGAGAAAAATCTACAGCATCCTTGTTGTATGATTTAGTGATATGTTAAACTTTCCTAGTGTGCCTGTTTGGCTTCGGTGCTCTAAGTAAAATTAAATTCCAAGAACCTGTTCGTATCATCATAGCTCAGAAGCCTCCCTCTGGGCAGGAAACTGGGCGTCTAAATTACATTGTGGCAATTGGTATCCACCTACATGGTGGCATGCTTAAAAGTGATACCAGCTGCTTGGGAATGTACTAGGTCTGCAATGGCTATTACCAATCTGCAACCCCATTTGAAAGGGGAAAAAAATTCGTTGAGTTTTTAAGATAATAACTAACTCCTTTTTCTCTCTCTTCTACAGAATGAATGTAATGTAAAAAATCTTTTTTAAACTGGATATTATTTTCATTACAAATATTATTCAAAGTAGTTGTGCAAATAAAATACCCTAAAATACTTGCTCAGTAAAAAATCTCTAAATTTTGAAGAAAATTTAAAAGAAAAGAAAAACTTACACTTTTTACTCAAATAAAAGTTACAGCCTAAATTTAATATGAGAGAAAATTCCTATTTATTAAAAAATTTATATCGTCCAGTTAAAAATCAGAAATTTCCATAAGCATCTGGCAAAAAACATTGTTTGCTTCAGGTTTAAGGGTTTCTGCATATCCTCTTTGAAATTCGAATCATGTTTATGAGGACGAATACATTCACTTGTCAAAAAATATTTGTGACATATTTTAATGGAAAACATTTCCTATGAATAAATTCTAGTTTTATCCATTTTCATGCCGAAAACTAATACGTCCATTTTTCCACTCTGTGTATTAGGTAACGTGTCTTTTTTTTAAAAAAAAATTTGTCAAACACGTTGCCAGATTCTTCTCTTACACAAGAAATATTCGTGTTTATCGTTTGCGCTCGTTCCCTTTTTTCTTTGTAAAAAGGGAAGGGAATACAATAGAAAGTTGGGTTTGAATTTTAGAAAGAAAATGACTATAGTTTAATATCAAATACTTATAAATCGATCTTTCAGTAAAATAAAATAAAATAATAAATATATTTTCCTGTTAAATTTCGTTTTTGTTATTGCTTGAAATATTTTGTTCGAGTATTTTATCTATATATTTTCAATAATAATAAATATATTAATTAAGTTTCATAAATGTGATGAGACGTAAAATGTAAAACTTATAGAATGTTACCATATTTAGTGATTTGGTGAGAATATACTCGTATATTTAGCGGAAATCTCTAGAAAAATTATTTCATTGAGAGGAAACTCAAATTTTCTACATGTATACTAAATATTTAAAGATAATATAAAAATCAGTTCATAATTATAGTCAATTTAACTGATACTATTTCTTATTTAATCTGTTGATGAAGGATCATTATAGAAAAACGCAGTGTTTTAACAGGTATCTGCAATGATTTGTTGAACTGTTCACTTCATTCAGAGGAGCACACTAGGATCCAGGGTGGGGGGTCAAGGGTCAGGCCACCCTTCCATCAGCCTTGATTTTTTTTATGGATTATAATCTTGTATTTTCTGTACTTAAGATTTAAATAAGTATTTTTATTAAGAATTTATTTTATTGATTAATGCTTATTGTTTATTTAATAATTTACTTTTTAATGTTGTTTGTTCCCGAAATCAACAAAATCAAAAGAATATGTTTGGAGAAGTATTGGATTGCAATCTATTTTTGGGCATCTGGACTGATACTGTGTCCTCAATCCCATATCACAGAAAGTCTTTGATGTGGGGCTTGACGTTTGTTGAGTTTTGCAGTCTGCGGAGTAGCATACAGGCTATTGGTTGCGACTATGGGATCCGGGAGGTGGGGCTTATGGTGGTCTTCATGGCTTGGAAAAATTTGGCATTTCTGAGAGCTGAGTGGGTGCTCTCTGATTGGTTGGAGGTAGAAGTGGCGACGTATTTGGGTATGATACGAGAAGGGTGGACTTTTGACCCTCGCCCCTTTCCGCAGGAAAATCTCCTGTGTGCGCTATATATACTGCTTTCATCCTAATACTTTTCTTTTTACCATTCTCTTTGTTTTTCTTCAATGTATATTTCATTATATTCCTTTTAAAAACAGATCAATATTTCAAACATATTTCATTTTTTTTTTCTTATCAGAAAATCATAATAGAAAAGAAATAAAAAAGCTACAATTTCAATTTAATGGGGAAAAAGAAAATTCGATAGAAGGAAAGAAATATAAACAATCAAAAATTGTTATCATATTTCCCATTTGAAAATAGTTTTATATAATTCAAGAAATATTCATCAAAAATAGTTCAATTGTTACAGATTAAGACTTACCGTAAAATACGGCATATAATGCTCACCTATAGTTTCAAGCTACATTTTTTTAATTTTTAGGTACATTCACCGTATAACGAGCACTCCCTATTTTACAAATCTATTAACAAACCTATTTTCCCTATTAACGGGAAACGTACATGTGGAATGCTATTATGTTTGGAAGTCATTTATTCGAGATATTATTACAAGCTTTTTGAACAAGTAGTATACTTCCAAATTACAACCCTTTAAATTCATACGGAATTTCATTCGTTTTAAATATACAGTATTTCGATATAACTAGTAAAATAATTTTTTTATGATCATCTTTTTTCCAATTCCTACTATTAGTTCACACTCCCTCCCTCTCTCTCTCTCTCTCTCTCTCTCTCTCTCTATATATATATATATATATATATTTATATATATATATATATCTTGCTCAATTTTTCACTTGTTAATAAAATACTTTTTATTCATCCTCTCAATTTCAAATGAACTTTTTTAAATTCAAAATGGATGACAATTGATGTTAATACAGTTTTTTTAAATATTTACTCATTAATTTAATTTAATTTATGAATAAAAAGTAATAACACATAATAGTACAACATGATATATAAAAAGTAAAAACGCTTGTGTTGTGTCCCTGTAGCGCAATGGACTTCTAATCCAAAAGTCGTGGATTCGAATCCCACCTGGTGATGTCCTAATTTCTCTGAGAATGTGAGTTATAAATGAATACAAAGTAATAGTCCACAACACTTTGTATAAAAAGAAAAATGGAAATTCGCTTTCTATTTTGCCACTTAATATTGTAATTCTGTCATATATATATACATATTTATATTAATTGTAATTATTTAATAAAAAGTAACTAAAATGAAATTTTTCTTTGTTGAGCTAAGTAGGAATTGACCTACATTTTTTTTTAATATTACTTGTTTATTTTTAAAGCTGTCATTTCTATACCCGGCGTATAATGCGCACTCATAAATTTCGATCTTATTTTTTGTGTTAAAAGTGCGCGTTATACACCGGAGTTTACGGTAATCAGAAAAAAAAAAATTTTTTTTGAAAGTATACAAGAATTAAGTTTTTGAACAACACTGTACTTACGTTCCAAAGCAATGTAATTTAAATTTATAATATTTAACATCTTATGATCCTGAGTAAAAAACAATAATTGTATACTATTTTATCAAGAGAATCATTTATAAATTTGAAAACAATTCTTATGTAAGAATTAATTGTAAGCGTACAAATCCTAAAATTAAACTAAGTATGCTAATCTAATTAAGTTGTTAATATTTTATTCCAAACTATTCCAAAACACTCAATTAAAAATTCACGAATGATATTAATTTTAGAAATCGAATTTCTTATCTCTTTAAAAGTACAGAACTATTTTTTTAAAAAAAAGCATTCTATTCAATAAAATTAAACTTCATTTTTTATCGTCTTTAAATTAAATTGCAGATACAAACATGTTTACCTCAACCGTAACCTTTTAAGACATAAGCAAACGATAAAAGTAAAATAAATTCGAATTTCGACGGTAAAAGAAAAAGCGTTAATTTTATTCGAGCCAATAACGTGATGTCGAAAAAACGTGAAGAAAATATGGAATAATTCGCTCCGAAAATTGTACTCCACTGGGAAACCCGTGGAGTTCCATTATCGATTCTTGCCCCATTAACTTGAGAGTGAATCAAAATCGGAGAAACACTGAATCGATTCTATTGCTGTTGCCAGAATCCTTCGTCGTATGCTATTATTAAGCAAACGTCGAAGTCTGCGATTGCCTTCCGGAAATATCTAATTCGATTTTATATATTTAGAGATGTCTGACCATTTTGTGTGGGAGTGAAGATTATATGTTTGGATAGTTTTAAAATTTGCAGTGACGTTTAGATTCTAAACAGGTCCACAAAATAAGTTGTAACGTGAGAATGAAAACTTATTTAAAGTGAAATAAGCATGTTTGAAAGATATATATTTCCTTTAATGTTAAAAATATGTACCAGTAAAATTGTTTTACAAATATGAAAAGTATTTTTTTAAAAAAAATATATACTATTTTTTAAAAAAAATACTATTTTTAAAAATATATATACTATTTTTTAAAAATATATATACTATTTTTTAAAAAAATATATACTATTTTTTTTTTAAAATATATCCTATTTTTTTAAAAAAATATACCGTTTTTTTTAAAAAATATATCCTATTTTTTTAAAAAAAATATACCGTTTTTTTTAAAAATATATAATATTTTTTTAAAAAATACTATTTTAATAGCAAATATACTATTGAACTAATGTTATAAAGTAAAGTATAATTTCAAAAAAATATTTTCAGCAGCTTTTTTTGTACTTACTGAAGATATAGATAAAATTTATCTACTTAGGCATTTTTAGACTTTTCAGTTTTGTAACTTTTTATCCGATTTCAATCTGAAAAATAAATAAGGAAAATTCAAATGCGTGAAATTTAATATAAATTGTGACAATTTAAAATTGCTTCAAAGATACACTATTTTTAACTTATTACTTGGAAAAGCTTTCCAATACATTACCAATTTACTTGATTTATATTATAGATGTATCAATTATGAATAAAAATAGGAGCAAACAAAAAGTTATTTTTTTTTCAAAATATTTGAGAAATGATTGTTTATTAACGTCAAACTATAAAAGAATACGAGGGCTATTGGCAACGAATCTCGTAACTTTGAACCTCGCTCAAGTGCTGAGGTTGGCACTTGAGCTGATACCCCTCTCCAAACATCCACACTAAGGAAGGAATTTGAGCCACGACAGCAGTGACGTAACGTACTCCCCCGCAACCCATTCATTGTTGGGGTCCCAGACCCGGACTTACGCCAAGTGTATATGGTTTTGCTTTCCTTTGTAAGATCCGACTAGGAGCCCAAAACCTGACTTTTCTCCACTTCTAGACTGATTTGGTGTGCATCAGCTCCTCTACACGGTGGGTCTTAAGTGTTTCTAGGGTTCTGATTCACGACAAGCCGGCCACGAGTTAGTGAACACAACCATTATAGTTAAAATAAACACCCTCGTGACCAGGTAACTTATATACTCTATTCTATGCATCTATATTATTTTATGGAATAATAATACTTACTAAAAGCTTAAAAGATATTAACAATTTCAAAGGCTTACGTCAATTTATAAATAATAAGAGATTTGTTTCCACACATCATTTTTCAATTACTCAAAACGACTCTCATCTATGAAATTAAAAATATCCTCGTAGTAATTATTCGTATTTGAAACATCCATGCTAGAATAAATCACACTTAAAGTTTCTTTTTCCTCTAGGAATTTCGTTATTATTATGACATCACAATCTCTCCATACATTTTTTTTACCCCAAAACATGATATCGAAAGTATAAATACTCTTTTTAACATAACTTCTCGGTTCGGCAGTTATATTCAATGATTAGTTTTTTTTTTTTTTTTTTCTTTTCAAATACTCCTTAATATTATTATTCCTAATACATTAGAAAAATGCTTTAACATATGAATAAAATAAATTTCGTGTTCATTCATACATTCTTTAAATCCATAACGCATATTTAAAAAAAAATTCGTGAATATTTCTCGCATCAGTTACTCATTTGATTTAAATTCGAATGGAATGAAAAGATCATTAGAAATTTACGAAAAGACATTTTTTTTTACTTATTCTTTTCTTTTAATTGGTAACTAAAACATTTAATTGGATGAGTAGAAAAATGATTTGAGTTGGGAAAATGAAATACTTTCTCTTTTCAGCAACTTGTGGAGCTACGATGAGCTAAATATGTGGTTCTCAGTAATGTTACAATCTCTTTTCTTAAATATAGCCTCATTTATTGTGTGTGATTTGTATAACAGGCAGCCATTTTTTAAAATTTACTGCCTTATGTGCATTTTGCTCGTATTAATTGCTTTTTAAATGAGATTTGATTTTGTTAAATCTCATGGCATACAATATGGCATTTAAAATTGTTTATGTGATTAAAATGTGAAGATATCTCGTAGTATACTCTGTCACAAAAAGTATATGTTCCCAGAAGGAAACAAGCTACTATCACGTAACTTAACCTGTATGTGGTGTATGAAGAGATGAGAAAATTATTACAAATTCAGAAAGGATTGTTTAATTCAGAAGACATGGCAGGAAAAAGGTTACAAATCAGTGGGTAGTAAGTTCACCTCTGGCAGCTATATAAGCCGAAGCATAGAGTGGCATCAAATCAATGAAGTCACCTTTGACCTCCTGCGGAAGACCACGCTATAACCTTTGCAATGGGCAGTTAATTCACCAGTAATCCGGGACGGCTGCAGTTGTCTTTCAAGCACGTCCCAAATACGCTCTTTGGACCTTGATGACCGAGCAGGCCATCACCGGAAGGTACATTATATCCTTGAAGACATTGTTGGGAGAGTCATGGAGTAGGTGGACAAGCTTTGTCTTGCTGATAAATGGGACTTGAGGGACTTGATAGCAAAGGCAGTACAACTGACGTTAAAATTTCTTCCACGTCTCTGTGGCGTAAAAGTGCGTTGAAGGACGATTTCAAATTATCATGTTTCCCAACAAATCCCCCTTTTCACTGTCACACCTTGTTTAAGCGTCTTATGCCTCTCGACAACAAATGCTGGATCGGACCGGTGGCCTGGTCGAATTCCCACGCGTACATTGGTCATCAGCATCGAAACGAAATAGGGATTCATCGCTAAAGATCACACGCCTCTAGTCGATCCTACTCCAGCTTGAGTGAGGTCGGTAAAAATCCAATTGGCATTGCCTATGAAGTGGGTCATCGGTAGGTATCTAAATGGTCGTCAGCTCCTTATATCTGCGTCTGCCAGTCTTCTACAAATGATTTCCCTGGTAAATAGTGTCGAACCAATTCTACAGACGTTGCTGGTGAAAAAGTGGCCGTTCTCATGATTCCACGATCATACTGCGCATTCGTGCTCCTAGAACCCCCTGACCCTCCACGTTGGTAAACGTTATCCATTGTTGCCAACACCGAGCAACTACCATATTGTTCCGATCGAGATGGTAGCCGATACGCCTTTATTCGTCCCACCTGCTTCTCTGAAACCTACTATACGCCTATTCTAAAAGTCTAAAATTGTTTGTACTGTCACCGGTTACGTCTCCAAGGCATCTCTAGTCACAATTCCGTCCATCCAAGTCGATAGTTTGAATAACCATATGACCCGAGCAATCATGCTTTTAAACTCTCCCATCTCATACGCTCATAAAGCACGTTTACCTTTGTCTCATTGGCGTCGAAGTTTTAATCAGTTGCATATCTCTTACCAGACTACATTCCTGCCAAGTTTCGTGGTAGTAGTTTGATTTTTTCTTGGTACATAAATTTTTTTTATGACAGAGTGTAAATCGAATGAATGACCAATACGTGTTTGAATCACTACTTTTAATGGTTTTAATATTTTAGTGTCTTAATCTATATATATAAAGGAGAAATGTGACCCACTCATTCGCTCACCACGAGATCTCGAATGTTAGGCATATAGATTCAAAATGTGGTTAACGTATCTTTTTTAGTGAGTATATATCCAACAAGAAGGGTTTTTCGAAAATCTACTCACAAAAGGGAGATTACTGGAAAGTAATCTCCCTTACTTACCTACCAAATTTCCTACAAACTGAAAGTGTTTGGTATTCAACTTTCTTTTTTGAGTACAGATCCGAAACGAACGGGTATTATTAAAATCGATTCACGAGGGTGGTTGAGGGGGTGGTATAGAAGAAGACTCCTGTTTTTAATTTACTAGTCGTGTGAACTTAGAATCTGGATAGCACGTCTCTTTTGTTGAGTAAAGATACGCTAAGAGTGTGTTTTTTGAAAATCAACCACGTGAGATTTTGCGGGGCCGTTATAGTCAAAAGATCCCCACTTTTGAGCAATAAGATCAACACTCTTGAAATTTGGACCCATCTGACATACTTCTTTTTCGAATAAAAAACCATCAAGAAAAGGTTTTGGTGAAATCAATTCTATAGGGAGGTTACGGGGGTGTCTTAGACAATAACTCTTTTTTTTTAATTACTAGTCGTACAACCTGGGAATATGGAAAACATGTCTCTTTTGTTGAGTAAAGATACGATAAGAACGTGTTTTGTAAAAATAAACTCCCAGGGGAGGTTGCCTAGGTGTTACAAATATTTCGCTTTTTTGAACTAATACACTTACTCAACTGAAATTTGGCAAACATGTATCCATATTAAGCAGAGATTCTCTAAAAAAGCTGCTGTATTTTCACACAACAAGGTTTTTCTGTAATAAATTGTTTAAGGTATCCGACTACGTTCGGAACCGTGATTTTATAAAAGCGCATAAATGGATAATTTTCATGATATTTAGTGTCAGATTAGAATACATGTATAAAATTGTTTTAAGGGCATTTTGACAAAAAAAAATTATTTTAATACAATACTTACTCAAAAAATTAACTTATAATAAACTTTTTTCAGAATGTTCTCCTTTTATAGAAAGTGCTTCTAAAATAATAATATTTTGTGTGTATGTGTGCTTATATAAAGTAAAGACTTCTTCAGAGAGTCTGAACTATTTTTTTTTTTTTGAAAAATTCACATTATTTTCAGAGTTACAACCAATTGAAATAATTATCGGAGTTTTTTTCTTAAAATTTCTCCCTTCTGTTGTGTCGTAAAACATGGAAAAACCCATTTCTAAGTTATATATTTCAAAAATTCTAGTTGAGCCTCTGTTCAGAGGTCTGAGCTATGTACAGGAAAAATATTATTATAATAGAAGCATTTTTTACAAAAGGAGAATATTTTCAAAATGGGTCATACTATGTTCATTTTTTGTCAAAATACTGTACTTAAATAATCTTTTATTGTAATACTATTCTTAAAACAATTTTATATACATTTCCTAATTTAAGTGACACTAAATATCATAAATATTATCCAGTTATACGCTTTCACAAAATCAAGGTTCCGAACGTAGTCGGATACCTTAATTTTATATCAAAAAATTTTTTTATGCTGAAGTTGTTTCAATTTATAAGTTTTTGCACACTAATTTAATATTATGCTGCGGCATTTTGCCTTAATAGTTTTACAGTTTACTTAAAATTATTTAAAAGATCATTTTATAATCTGATCTCAGATTTTTTATCATTCCATCTCTATTGACGAACGATAATAATATATACACAAGCTAGTATACATTATATTCGTACAACATTGTCAGATCTAGTTTTATAGCTTTTAATGTTCTCATGTTTAAACACAGATAAGATTTTTATATTTTAACTCTATTTACAGGGCTTTTCTTATTTTCCTAAATTAGTTCACATAAATACTTGAAGAAGTTAATTATGAAAATTATTTTAGAAACGTTTTTAAATGCAATATTTTCGGCTTTCACGAATCTTTTGTAATGACTTTTAAACTAATGATTCGATTTTTCATTTCACAACACTCGATTTAAATCTTCTTAACTGCCTAACTGCTAAGTCTCAAAATAAAATAAAACAGAAAAGGCTTCAGGAAACTGAATTCATACCGTTAAATGTGTTTATTCACTTTATACTCCTTATTTACGAAAATGTTTAATGAAATTCTTGAAC
>BMAV01007973.1:46950-71428 GCA_019973955.1 Trichonephila inaurata madagascariensis
GAGTCGAGTTGAATTGTTTTGATGCGCCTTTTGTGTTGTGTGCTAAAGGTTCCTAAAATCTTTTATTTCTTTAAATATTTAAAAAGATGTAACAATGGTTTTAAATTTTTCATTGTTGCTTTAATTTATTTAAAAGTATATTGGTATATGATGAAAGATTCTATTTAATCGGGAATACATATGATATATCATTTAAATAAATTTGTTAACGATGAATTTTTTTGACATTAAAGAAATTTGAAATAAGGCACTACGTAACTGAAATAAGTTTTAACATTAAAATGTTTGTAATGTTTCAGAGAAATTCTTAATCAAAAAGAAATTTGAATTCAATAATATTTTTGATCCTAAATTTAAAATTCTTAATTTTATAATTCGAAATTAATAATTTGCAGACGACAAACAGCATAACGCTTTTTTTCCTTACACAATTTGACCATATAAGCATGGCCGCGGTAGCCTAGTGGTCAAGGTATTGCATCGTGGCTGATTTGTCACGGGCTTGAGACCAGTACCACCAAAGACCCGCCGTGTAGGGGAGAGATGCACGTTAAATTTGTCGAGAGCTCAAACGTCCTCCTGTTGGTATTGTGTGGTAGTTAGGAGAGGGGGTGACATCTTAAGTGTCGTTCTCGTCACTTGACCATGGTTCAAAATTACGAGGTCCGTCGCCAAAATCTCTCGAGTAGCTGAACAGTGTGACTTTAATATTCAATCACTCACTCACATGATCATATAAGCTCAAAAAAGAGTTGTCATATTTATTAACCTAAATTACTTTTTAAAATATTTAATGAGCTAAATTCATACGACTATGACGTCACATGATAAGTACAATCATATGTTTTCAGCCAATCATTTCATTCAGAGTTTCAAGCTTATTTTCTAATAAATTGTTATATTCTTTTAAACGAAACCGATTAATTTGAATACAAATGTATGTTCAAAATGTGATCGGCACCGAATATGTTTAAAGCTTTTTGATTTAATTGAAATAAAATGCAAATTAATTATTAAATATTTATTGTTCTGTGTACCATCTTAAAGATGTTTTTTTGGGATTTTCTGGAATAAAACATTTTAAAAGAGTGGTGAAAAAGGCGAAAATTAAAGCTAAACAAAATTGGAAAGAAATTAAATTTTTTAGAAATCTGTAGATCTCTCTCTCACACATTGATTTTTTTTTTATTCACGAAATTTTTGGTTGAAACTTAGGATAAAGTTAAACTTTTAATAGAAATAAATTGTTCTGGGGTTTCAATTTTGTTTCAAATAAATATTTATTTTTAACGGCAAAATATATAATTTATGTAAAATTTATGAAAGGGGACCCAAAAATAATCGAAATTTATTTTTTGCTGTTTTTTATTTTGCATTTTTGTTGAACTCTACATTATTCCCCCACAAAGTATAGTTCATGCGCTTTAATGCATTTGTCCTAACACTTTTGCGACTGCTTAAAACAGTTCTAGAACTCTTGAGGCAGGGTACTGTTTAAAGCCATTAACGTGTGTTTTCTTTGACTTCATCCTCGTTACTAAATCGCTTTTTTTTTCAGACTTCTCTTCATCCATGGAAAGAAAAGAAGCTTGATGGGGCCAGATCTGGTCAGTAGGGTGGATGAGGCACAAGCGTCATGTTGTTGTTTGTAAAAAACTGTCTGGTCATCAAAGCTGTGTAAGTTGGAGCATTTACATGAACTTGTTCAATGACACTTTCATTTCGTCAGTGGTCTTGTAACGGGTCTATTTGCGTTCTTTCCACTAGTAGTCTTCTTGGGGAATTTAAAAATTATTCTATGGAATATCTTCCTCCGAATAAGAAGATGTGATTTTGTATATAAAAATTAAACTTTCGAGTTAGTGAGAGGGAGGTTAGATTGCTAAAAGATAGCAGTGATTGATTAAACGTGAAGCTAAGTTTGAGCACTTCGTAGCTTATTTGAGTAATATTAAGATTGACGATTTAGTCAATTAGTGATTTAATTGGATTAGGTCGATTGGAGTTAGACGGTGGATTGCCTGAACGTAAGTGATCCGATTTATTGTTAAAGTCTTCTAATATCTCTTCTACCTCGCTATTGTTTCACATATTTCTTAACTTAGGATATTGAGTTTGTGTTGTCGTTGATAAGTGTGAATAAATAGAAGTTGTTTTGAATATGTCTATAATCTTCCTTCCAACCTTCTCACACTAATGGATGGTATGGGACGTCCATTACAGTCTTTCGATGATTTTAATCAATTGAACGTTTGATTTTGGAATGTTTCGTCATTTCTTCTCGTCGAAAGACTGGGCATGCCATGTCTTCAGTTGACATGTTTCTAGATTTGACATGTTGCTCATTTTCCTAAAGCATCAGCATTCAAGGATAGCTATTGCATCCCAATGGTCTCGGCTGCTGTTTTTCCTAACAGAAAACAAAATTTCACACACACTCTTTGTACTTTATAGTCGACCATCTCACTAATAACCAAAGAGTTGAAACAGGACCCCATGCAACAGAGCATCACAAGCAATCCACTTAACTTAGACTGATACCAACTCACTAAGAGTAGCGGAAACCCCCCAATTTAACACACCACCCAACAGCACAACTCGTAACTATGAAGAATGCGCGTGCAACAGCTCGATTCCGGCTATTTTTGGGTCCCCTCTCGCACATAGATTTTAAATTTTGATGATTTTAAAATGTTTACTTTATTCTTTGTTTAATTATATTTGTTTCCTTTTTCTGGAGTGAATGTTATATCAAAGTCACACTATAAAGAACATGAGGGCTTTTAGCGATGGACGTTGTAATTTTGTACCTCGGGGAAGGGAGAAGGACGACACCTGAGCTTGCACCCCTCATCCAAATTACCAAACCACGCCAATGAAAGGACTTCGAATTTCGACAGATTTAATGTGCATCGGTCCTCTCCTCACGGCAGATTTTTGGTGGTACTAAGACAAGAGCCCGCGACACGCTGGCAACCAGTAGGTGACCATAACTATAGGTTACCGCAATATACTTTTTTCTGGAAGTGAAAAATAATTAAAATGCACTTTTAATTGAGAAAAATATTTTATATATCTTAAATACTGAAAATCAATACATTATAATTCTTGTATTACTTCCTAGTTTTCTTTTGAATGCGCTGCTAAGTATTATTTTCAAGATTTGCCTTTAGTATTATAAGCATGAAGCCCATTGGCTGAATGGTAGTGTATCACGCTACAGGTGCGGCCCGGGACAAACAACGTCGACTCAGCCTTTAATCCCTTCAGTGGGTGAAACCCAGCGCGTAAGGTCACGTAAGCTGAGATAGGCACAGTAGCACACACCTTGGCCTTCAAGGGCTGTTGCGCCACTGAGTTCAGTTTATAATAAGTATAAATTTCTTCAATAATTAAACTTAATATGCAGACACACTCTGTTTTTGTTGCGTTAAAAAGAGGTGTAAACGATTTTATTTTTTTTAAAAAAATAAATTCATAACTATTGCTATACTACTGGAATATTTTCAATATTATTTATACAATCGTAAATATAAGATACATTAAATTGAGGTTAAAGTTCTTATAATAGTTAACATTTATTAAAAAAAACTTTATATAATAAATGTTAACTATTATAAGAACTTAAGATTCAAAATTAATCATATAGCTTCCTTGTACAAAAACGAAACTAAAAAAAAAAAATTTCGAAGCTACATGAAGAAATGGTTCTCTTTGAATCTCTCTCGCAAAAGATGTATAGCAGCTTTTAAAATCAGAAATCTCAGACATCATCTGGTGAACTGCATAAAAAACGGATGTCTTATTGTTTGTTTCAAGTAGATATGGCCTCCCCACATCCTCTTTAATATTCGAAGCATGTTTGTGAGAACGAAGGGATCCGTTTGTCTGAAAACAAATATTTATGATACATCTCAGCGGAAAAATTTTGATATTATATGAATAAATTCTGTTTATCCATGCTTCAAGCTGAAGACAGATATATCCATCTTTCCACAGTGTGTATTACGAGACATATTTGAGAAAATCTTTTTATCAAACATCCCCAGATTCATCATTTCCTTAAGGAGTTTTCATATTTTTATCGAGCCTATATTACTTTCGACATATCTTGCTTTACAGTAAGGCATGAGAGGAAATTTAAAGAGGAAAATTTATGAATTCGGATTCCTTTAGAATTAAATTGCTCACAGTCGTGTATTAGCTTGTATAATAAGATGGCTCATGGTTATGTGGAGGGAAAAGATTCTTATTATTTGGAACCTATTTATGCAAGAAATATGTTCTGTGGTATGGAGATTAGGAAAAAATAGTTTAATGAATAGATTTAAAATTTAATATTGCCTCAAAGGAGTTGAATTTTTGAAAAAAAAAATGGAAAATAACTTAATTTTGGTTACGTGATTTGATACTCAAAATAAAATTATTTTTCTATAATATAAATAACGAAAATCAAATGATTATACTGATAAGTGTGTAGAAAATATTGAACAGCACAATATACATTGCAACATATTTTCATAAACCTAGCTCTCTTGCTCTCTTCTCGTGGAGTCGAATCAATCTGATCCAACCTTTTTTTTCATCTTCAACTTTATAGTACACTGCAACTTCGACAGTAAACTTTTTCAAAATTTAATATTTAAGAAATGTTTCTGATGTTTTTTCACGTTTACTTTTAAGTAGGTGTTCTCTCGTCGCAATAAATTTTAAAAAGGACTAAAATACCTGTTTTTCTTTAATAAAAATTACTTCGATTTTTTACCGTAAAGAAGCTGAAATATCTAAACCTTATTCTCCTTTTAGCAGCACCTAACATATTTTATTTTATTATTTTGTTTTCCATCTATATACCATAGAACACCTTTACCGCATGGGTAGGTTTTTAAATTCTGAAAAATGTTTTCGATCCCCACTAATGTATAAAACAGTGTTTCTCAAACTGTAGGACACGCCCTCCCTAAGAGGACGTAATATCCTTATATTTAAAAGTCGAAAATAAAAGATTTAAAATAAGTATTAATTAACTGAAAGGAAGCAAAACAGAATACATGCTGACATAATAAAAATTGCCTGTCATATTCAAAATTTAATACTATTATTTGTTTATTTATTATAAAAGTTTGTATTATTTATAATTAAAGTCTTATTATAGCTTTACCGTCAAAATAGATTTTTATTGCAGTCAATACTTTGTTGTTGTATGAGGGGGGGGGGGGGGAGGATAATCATGACTCAAAATTGGGTCGAAAATATAGAAAGTTTGGGAAGCACTGCTGTAAATACAAGAAGGAAATAATAAAAAGGAAATGGAATGAAAAGAAAGGTCAACTATAGGAAATAGATTCCTACGGCAGGCATCCCAGCGGCACGTCATTCACTCTTACCAGAGAGAGTAAACTCCTTGCAGGGACCATCTTTCAGGCACTTCTGGGGGTTGTAAATCCCATACTTACGTAAAAAGGTAGCCTCCCGCCCCCTCGAGGAGTAAAAGAGGTAAAGGATGTCTCTTTAGTTTTGCTGACGGATATATTGGGAAGTGCGTTTCGTTATTGCATGAAAAGAAAAAGTAATTTCAATATATTTTCAACCAAATCGTTCTAATTGAAATGGATAACTTTATAAATGTCTGGATTAAAATCCTCCGAATGATTTATTTCACTCTAAATTCTACTTGAACAAACCTGATATGGCGAGATACGTAATTTTTTTAATAGTTTGATATTAAAAATTTATTCTTTTATATAAAATATAAGACCTTAAAACTTTTTTTTATTAAAAAAGTTCAAGATGACCGGCATATAGTGCATTTAATGTTCATATTAGAAAAAGTAGTTTTATTATTTCTCTCTTTTTTTAGACCTTCCGAAAAGAGGAAACAATTAAAATAAGAAGGACAAATATTTTGATTGATTCAAGTACTATAATCAGTTTGTATTAAAATGAAAATTATGAATGGAAAATAAGTCTAAAATATTGAAAGCTTGAGAAACATTGGTATAGAGGGATCTTGGGAAGATATAACACAAACAAAATAATTAACTATTTCGCTTTGAGCAGTTTGAATACCCCATCGGATAGAGTAGATGCGCATAAAATTCCCTTTCGTCGGAATTGCCAAGAATCTGGCACAAGTTACCACACCTCGTGGATTAATTTTATATCCAGAAAAGCAATTTTTCACGGCAAGTTTTGCCGGAGTTTGAAGAAGAGGACTGTAATTACATTCGCTTTACATTTAGGAAAAATGTGGCAGAGGTGAATAATATTTTTTTTTCGACTTTACTTTTTGCTTTTTTTTAAATCTTCAATTTAAAAATATCATGGCCGAAACTATAACCAGATAGTGATGAAGGGAATTTCTCGATTTCAAGAAAAGGGATACAGTCTTGAATAATTTACTAGGTAGTGACAGATGAGTACTCCGTCGAGGAAGCAGTACCTGATTGGTCAAACGAAGATAATACCGGGTGTTTCTAAATGAATGTGTCGGAGTTTTAACACTTTATACTATTTATTACATATAACTTAGAAGCACAATTCATACATCGAATGAAAGAGTAACTGAAACAGTTTTGCCTACAAGCTTACAAATGTTCAATGTGAGCCCCATTCGTCATACGGCACACATGAAGTCGATAGACGAGTTTATCCCAAACTTTGTGCAGTGTGTCTGAGGTAATTCTTGCAACAGCTGCTTCAATCCTGCGTCTTTAGGCTGGAAGGTCAGCTGGTAACGGAGGTACGTACATACAATCCTTAATGAACCCCCACAGAGAAAAATAACATGGCGTCAGATCGGGTGAACGTGGAAGCCATGCGAAACAAGTTTTATCGTAAAACCCTTTTGCGGAAAATTCATTAATCGAGTACAATGAGGTTCAATCAATAGCGTACTGAGAGATGCCATTGAGGCGGTGACCCATCTTGCTGCCAAATGAAGTTATCTGGTTCACTTTCTTTCAATTGAGGAAATAGCCATAGTTGTAGAGTATCAAGATAGGCAGAACCAGTTACAGTTGGTTCTCCGTAAAAGAAAGGCCCATACACTTTCCGCCGAGATATGGCACAAAAAACAATCAATTTCGGTGAGTCTCGTTGGGATTCTAGCACCTCGTGAGGATTTTCTAAGCTCCAGATGCACGCATTATGAGTGTTCACATGCCCACGGAGATACCCACTGGAACACTCGTTGCACAGTAATAGCAAATTCTGTCTTTGCAAACTGAGAAGCACAAAACGCTTTCTGTTCCCTAGTCGTCATTTTTCATATAGGGCGCTGATCGATCTGGAAGGGGAAAACATTAACACATATTTCGTGTACATGCGCACACATGCCAGCAAACAAAACTGTTTCAGTTGGTCTTTCATTCGATGTATGAGTTATACTAATAAGTTAAATGTAATAAATACTATAAAGCGTTAAAACTCCGATATTGATTTATAAACATCCTGTACTTTAACGGTACATTGTTTCTTGTTGTTTCTTATGCCACCTGATCTCGACTGCTTCAGATCTAAGCCCACGAAATCCATCATGACAGGGGCTAGATGTACGTCTGTCGTTGGCCGTAGATTTGAGCACCCTACATGTGACAGTACGATTTTTTAGCTTTGTTCCACACCAATGTAGAGGGAAAAACACCCATACATCTTTGATAGACGTCTCTCATGATGCATGAGATGTTTGTAGATGGGTTTATTGTCTTATTTAAGGCAGTAATACGTTAAGTAAGTGCTAAATTTTTAAATATTGCGTTTAATCATCATTTAATTTTATGCACACATTGCCCTAACAGGGAGTTTTGGCCTCCGGAATATTCCATTCATTGTGGGTTTTTCAGAGTTTAATTTTCCAAAAAAAATCTAATGTCTAAAAATTTCTAACAGTGTAGAAATTTTGTGGCAATATACTTATTTTTTAAGAAACATCAAAATTTCTATATAAAATAAAATAACGTACTATCTAAATAGTTAATTTTATTTCGTGTTAATTTCTAATATTCTTCATTTAATTTAATGTTGTTCTCATAGGATGGGAA
Source organism: Trichonephila inaurata madagascariensis (assembly GCA_019973955.1). NCBI lineage: Eukaryota > Metazoa > Arthropoda > Arachnida > Araneae > Nephilidae > Trichonephila > Trichonephila inaurata. Next base: position 54,993 of record BMAV01007973.1, read on the forward strand.
GGTTGCAAACGAGTACACAAATAAAGAACTTTAAATGGATAGTTGAATTTTCATCTTGATAAAATGCTTCAAAATTCAAAGCTGACATTACAACATTATTTTGTAAATTAGTACAAGTCTAATAATAAATATAGGTAATAAAGCCACACACTTTCAACTTTAGCAAAAATAGAATTTTTCTTTTAATCCAAGCCAAAACAAGCCATCAGAGAAACATCCTAAAACACAATTCAAAATAATAATAATAATAATAATAAAAAGAAAAAAAGAATACCTTAAATTCTAAAAATTACATTTTTAAGAAGTGTTTTGATGCTTAAAAAGAATGCAAGTACTAAAATTAAATTTAAATTTGCTTGTCCGTAACCCTATAAAAAATTTTCCAGTCTATCTAAAAATTTACATTCCAGAAATATTCCATTAATAATAATTCGAAATAAAAAAACAATTATAATTATTATTTTATTTTTCCAATATTGTTCTGGAAATTGTAGACTGTATGCTGAAATTACGTATAGTTTTGGCCAATTTTAAGAATAAATCAGTAATATAAACATGTAGTTATAAGCTATCAAAACAGAGTCAGACGATAAAAGAAATCGAATTTTGACTATAAAAGGAAAGACATTAATGATCTTCGAGCCAATAGTGTGATAACTTGAAAAAGTAAAAGAAATATGGAATAATTTGCTTCGAAAACTGTATTCCGCGGGGAAACTCATGATGTCCCATTATCGATTCTTGGCCCATTAACATGAGTGTATCAAAATCAGAGAAACATTGAATCGATTCTATTGCTGTTGCCAGAATCCTACACTACTAAGCAAATGAGGAAATCCGCTCGTGCCTTCTAGATATCTCAAATTAGAATTCATCTATTCAGAGAAATGATGTGGATGGCGATTATATGGTATCACCGTTGCTAAATCTGCAGTAATGTTTAGTTTCTAAACAAGTCGAATAATTTCCAGCTGTTTAATTTAGCATGAAAGTAAAAATGAATGAAATTGAAATTAATATTAAAAGCAGAAAAAGAAAAGCACTCGATTAAACATATTGGTAACGAATTTATTAAAAAAAATTGTTCACGCACACAAAAATGTATGTTCAGGGAAAACCGCTTAACACGAAACTGAAGGGATGGAAATATTTTTTTCGTGTTAAAGGATATTGCAAAAAAAAAACATATATTCAACAATATATATTCAAGTTTATTAGAGTTTATTATATTTACATAGATACGTATATATGCATATATTTAATAAAATTAATGAAGCAAACACATTCACAAAAACTTTATAAAACAAACATTTCGATTTTTTTGAAAAAAAAAATATTGTGACATCTCTCGCGTTCTTCCTCTAACATAACCTCTATGTTCTTTGACGGCCACGATTAATGGCAAAACTTTTCCAACCCAAATCCAAGAAGTGAAATGAAGCATAGATGCAAATAAGATAACCTTTAAAAGGATAGAAATTTTAGTGAGCAAAAATGGCAATTTAGAGAAAGTTCAGTGTAGAGAAGATAGAAGTGTTGATCGACGGCTTACTTTGAACCAAGACGCCCCCCTCGCCAACTATACCAAGATACATACCATTGTACAATCTTAGGAGAAAGATATGAAATAGCTTGGACGTTGAGTATTCAACCAAGGTAGGAAGATTATATTCTGAACGCTAGTATATTATTGAGATTGTGAGATTAGGCGGATATAATATATTTATACTGATAAGTGATCTAATTGCCCGATCTGAGTTAGTTAAGACTACGTGTTCTGGTTTATTCTCACTTAATATAAGTTTGTTCGATATCTAAGTAATCTAAGTTAAATTCTTAATAAAAGTCATATTAAGAATTCTAAAATATCTCATCATTCCGAGAATCCCACACCTCTAACTTACGCTGAAACCCCACGACATGGCTATCGAACGAAGGCTATGTCGCAATATTTATAGCGTTTTTGGAAAATAACCTAATATTTTTCTTTGCTTTGTTTTTCTAGGATGAAATTGGTAACAAATTGTTCGATGTCACCCATTTTGTTATCCATTTAACCATTGGAATGGCAGAAAACTTTCATTATGCTCCTCATTTTCAATGATGCGGGAACAGGGGTTGCATTATTCATTTCATTTTCATCATCGGAATATGCATCAATGATATTTTTTTAACTTTAAACTAACTCCAAAATGTCTTTGTCTGGCACAATGAAGGCTATACACATATTATCATTATATGCTACAATGAATTCTTCCGATAATACAATAGGACAGTCCAATCCTGCTGATGTTTTCCGCATTTAGCTCATTTCCAGAAGATAAATCGTTTCGTGGTAAGCGATTTTCGTTTCGTATTAAGAGAAAAAGGTATAAAAATATATTGTACTTTGTCGGGGCCGCGTTGTATTATTTGGTGTTAACCGATATTTCGTCTTAAGCGTTTTCGTGTTAAATGTATTTCACTGTATATACATATATATATATATTACACTAATTATTTTATTTTTATAAATCAAAACAAATGTAGAGTAAAATATTTTTAACATTTTGTTATATTAATTACTTTGTTTGTGAACTGTACAAATAAATTTAATTTAGAATATGTATACGCAAAATATATAGTTTCATTTCCATATTTCTAATTCTAATTTTTGAAAGTGAAATATTTATAATCTATCATTGTTCTTATTAAACTTCCATTAAATATGCACTACATTCGGGAAATGTGAGAAAATATAATTATCTATGATACTCTTATCTTTCAGAAACCATATTCTAATGAAAATTATTCATTTCAAAATTTTGAATACATTTACTTTTTATCAAAAAATTACGCTAAAAGTTACATTCTCATGATATTATTTTTGAGAGAAGAGTGTGGGATTATACTGAAGTCATTAAATAATTAAGAAAGTTATTTTTAAAAGATAATTATAGTTTGGTGCACTTATGTACCAGTGAGATAGCTCTTTAAAACTTGAAAAATTCATAAAAAAGGAAGAAATGAGGAAAATGAAATGCAGTTTGCAAGAAAGCGCTTTCAAGGAAGTCGGATTTTTTTAGCAGCAAAAACTTTTCAGCTAAAATGTAGATGGCTCTGGCATCATTCGAAAGATTCAGCAGAATTATGATAATTAATCATGCAATAAAATACCGTGATACACGAGGATTTCTCATTCGCTTTTACAATGATATCTTTACCTCATCAAATGTTGTTGGGGAAGTTGTTCTATTGAACGGAGATTCAACAAATATTGTACTCTGAAAATTCCACACAGCAATAGGAATGAAGACGAAAGCCAGTCTCATATCGTGTACTGAAGTAGTGAACCTTGTCAAAAATGGTGTAACTCTTCATCTACCGCATTATTATTTACTGCAGTTTTTTTCACACAATATTTTTTTTTTAATCTCTACATTAAAAATTAAGGGATATGCATAAAAAATATACTTAACTTTGGGAAATTTAACCCGTTAGAGCTTTAATTAATTAAAGATAATCAACTGTAAAATTAGTTCTATACACCGTTCACTTAAGATAAATAGTCAAATCGTGTTCTGAAGTTTCATTTACATACAACAAAAATAAGACACTTACATTTTGACATTGAATATTTTTTTGGAACAAAAATGACAACCTTCGCAATGCACTAAAAACATCGTCAGCTGAAAACGTAATTTCTGCTATCAAACTCTATTCGTCTTCCCCGCTAAAATACTCATCATAGAACCCTTGCTGCCATATATCTTGGAAGAGTGGATTTAAAAGAATATTCCTGCTAAGTATCGCCAGTCAGAGTATTCGTAAAAATGGTTATTCTATGTAATTTTAAGGTGAGTGGTACTTATCAGTACTGCGCGTCGGTAGGTAAAGGGTTAAAGAAATTGGAAGATCGACCACGAAGTATAAGAACCAATTGGAGGAGGGACGAATTACTGTGGTGGGAACCACCAAGAATGAGTTTGTGGGAGAATCCTCTACGGAAAGTAGTAGTACTCATAAAGCTGGAAGAATATTAGATGTACCTCACATGAATGCTATTTCGTGGGATATCGTATATGTATCCTTAAAAATTGCGATATTTGACAGAGTTACAGCCGGGAAACTCAGCTATGCTAAGCTGGCTACGGTAAGAATTAATTGTGTCCAAAATTAAGCTGAAAAATTTGCACAGTAACTGCTAAGCATTATCTAACTCTTTTATACGTTAGAAAGTCATGTCCGCATTAAATCAAAGAGGTGTGTTATCTGCAATAATCTTGTGACGGGCTCACGCGTCTTTTCTGTAACATAACCTCTGGGTTCTTTGATGGCCAAGATTAATGGCAAATCTTTTCCAACCAAAGTCCAAGAAGTAAAATACGATTATGAAATGCAAATAAGATAGCTTTTAAAAGAACAGAAGTTTCAGTAAGCAGTATGGCAATTTAGGGAAAGTTATGTTTGGAAGAGATACGAGTGTGAATTGACGGCCTATCAAAAAGTTACCGGGATATTCAGCCATTGATACAAGGTGCATACCATTGCACGTGCACCAAGACATTCAGTACCGTGATAGAATCTTAGCTTGAATTAAGGTAGGACAGATTATTTGATATTAGGATTTGTAATATTATCAGAATTGAAACTAGACGGATAATATAATTACTTAGATAAAGTGGTCTAAATTACGCAATTTGGTTTAATTATCGCTGTGTGTTTGGTTTATTAGATTATCACTTATTTAAATTTATCTAAATTATTAGAAGTTTAAGTTATATTCTTAATAAAGTCATATTAAGAATTTTAAAATGTCTGATCATTTTGAAAATCCCACACCTCTAATTCACGCTGACAATCAAAGATATGGTCACCATAGAGCGACTATATCACAATCTTTATGCAGGATGGTGCAACGCCACATTATATCAATCCAGCAAAATGATTCCTGTTGAGTTTCTTTAATGAAAGCAGTTATATATCTCGGTCAAAGTTGCAAGATTAGAGATAACTTCCTCTATCACCCGATTTCATTTCGGTTGGCTTCTGGTTGTGAAACTATTTGAAATCCCTTGTGTTAATCCCTTTCAACATTGGCCGAACTCAAAGATTTTTTCTGTCGTTAAGATTCAGCAATTTTTTCCGATATGTTACATTCAGTTGTAACGGGTATTGTGAGTCTCCTTAGTTGTGTCATTGAATGTTCCGAAGGTTATCGTAAAAATAAATTAATAGAACGTACTGTTGTGTCCTGTTCATAATGTCTCGGGTCATAGGTGCCTTAGCCGATGACATTTCTAACTAAAACATTTTCTGCTGATACAAAAAGTTTGACTCCCTTGTTCACAAACCGCACTTTTCTTTCTTTATTTTTCTTTTTTATGAAATAAAATGTTTTGGTTCGCCCGGACCTTAAAATGAAGAAATATTATAATGATTTCAAATTTTTAACTGCAATTCTTTGTTTTTAACTTTTAACATGATTCAGAAATCAAGTTAATATTTTGTTGTCCTGTAGTTGCAGTTTTTTTTTATAAAAAGCGCAATTTTGATTGAGATGAATGCCAAAACAAATTAATTAAAAACTTGTATTATATACGTGTTCTTCATATTGAAAACATGCACGCACAAAAAAAGAAACCACTTTGAAATTTCTTCATATCTTTTATACCATTATTATTCAATTATATAACTTACTTGTAATTTAGTTAAAAAAAAAGAAGAAATGCTATAAAACAAGAAAAGGAAAACAGCAAAGAAATTTTTAAAAAAAGTCTTATTATTTTTTTCAATCTTCAGTTTGATTAGGTCAAAATGTTTTTTTAATTCTAAATGCATGCTATTTATTCATTTTCCTCTTGTTATTTTTTCAATAGAAATGTTTTTAATGATTTTTAATTATATTTTTGCATCATTTTTAAGTTTAAAAGTGCATTTTTTGTAAAAAACGGGTTTTTATTCATAAGATCTTATTTTGAATTCCATAAATTTGTTCACAATTTATTTGTTTGATTTTGTAATTGTGTGAATCTTCAGTTTTTTTGTTTTTCAATATCTTCTTTTCTTTCTTCATTACTTATTCATAGATACGAGAATGCTTTTGTTTTGAATGAATTTCTGCATTACTTATTCTTAAGAGCTTAATTCTTCAATTTTAACCAAGTATGGGATAAATAATACCAAATTAAAGCAAAATTTCGAATTGCTTAAGTGTACAATTATTATTTTTTAACATAAAATGAAATTTTTATATACCTTTTTTCAGTAATTTGATTTAATTAATTAATTGATATATTTAGCTCTTTTTATAAAAATAACTTTCAGTAATAGCGGATTTTTTTTAAAATGAATTTAACTATATAGATTACTTTGCGAAGCAATTATCTTGGTTCTAAAAAAATTTCATTGGTGTTAAAAATAACCCTATGCTCAAAAGCTCGTAATTAACGTATCATGAGTTCGAGCCTAGTACCACTGAAGACCTGCCGTGTGGAGGGGATGATGATGTTTAATTTGTCGTGGCTCAAATGTCCTCTTGTTAGTGTGGTATGATTGTTAGAAAAGGTGGTACCAGCTCAGGTGGATAGTGCTGTCGTTCACTAACTGCTGGATTCCCACAATCTGACGCCGACAATTGATGAACTCATAGAAATGCATGAGTAAGTTGAAGTTGAAGAGCTTGAGTCTGTAGATCTAGATCAATGAAGATCGAACGACGGTTCGTAATTTGACAAGTCTGTTTAATTGAAAAAGGTTCACTAATTTTAGAAAATACATTCTCTATCGAAGAGAGTGTATTATTTCAACAAAACAAGGAATAAAAAAAATTATTAGCATGCTACGAGAAAATTTTGCAGGAGAAAAAACAAATATTTGACCCGCGCTGTAGACTACTTTGTAAGATTGTATGTAACCTTCCACATCAAAATAACTTTCATTTGCGATTTTGTATTTGTGTCATCTAATAATTGATTAAACATTTCCCCCTAAATTATTATTTTCTTTCATCTTCAAACCCAACTAAAAATAATTTATATGTATTTATATGTGTTATTATACCCCAGCTTACGCAAACTCGACTTATACGTTTATCACTCAATCTAACCTAACGCGTAAGTTAGGGGTATTACAGTATTATATCATACGATATAGTGTTTTACGTCATGATATCTTCCTGAAGGTACTACGCTAGTATATACTGATGGTAGCAAAGGCGAGGATTCTCACTCTGGTAGTGGAACACTTATCAACGACACCAATGGGATAGTTAAAATAAATAAAGTAAATCCTGATTTTAGTTCAGTTTTTACAAGTGAACTCTTCTCTATCAATGAGGGACTAAGTTATACTCTATCTTCCTTAGACCTGTGACGTTTGATATGAATAACGATAGCGGGATCTTGGTTAATTTAAATATTGAATTTATTTACGTCATAGCTATTATTTACAGAATTATACATTGAAGTTATTAAATTTATTAAAAGGTTATTAGAGTTCCAATAAAGTGATTTGTGAGTGGAGGTGTTTTCGGCTACCACTCACCGGAGACTCAAAGCATCATTTTTTCTCTTCGCGTCTGCTTCCTTCGAGTGGTCAAGAAAAAGCATCTCCCTCTTGGCTCTCCCTCTCCTCGGGAATCCGGGTGGCGGCTTTGCATCTCTGGTTGCATCTTCCGGTCGGCGGGAATATGTTCCTCGGGGTCAAGGGGCTCCTCGGGAGGTCCAAGGCGGGTCACGCATCAACCCCCTCCCCCCGATGCACAGCTGCTGGATGCACTTGTGATGGTCGTTTCCACAAAAGAAGCCGACCACAGCTGCAAGACATGACGTTACAGACCCTAAGTCCATCTGGATTCTATATTATTGCCATTAGTCAAACTGGAGTAGCGTTGGTGATAAAACTGGAACTTCTATTTTTAATAAATTAAAACAAGTCTCATCATCTTGTGATGTGCACTTTCAGTGGATCCCCTCGCATGTAGATATATGGGGTAATGAGGAGGCGGATGCCTTGGCGAAGGAGGGTGCCAGAGAGGCTCTGGCTACATCTAATTTCCCGACTTATCTTGAGCTGTACTCTGCCAGAAAACATATCGATAAAAAGACTTGGCTCGTCCCCCCGGTTCATACTTGGTATCGAGCTGATTCCCCTGAAGGATCCCTTGCTATGAATTGCGACAGATGCACCCAGACGGCAGTTTCCAGATTTCTTAGTGGACATTTAAGAAGCCTTGTCTTCTAGGGTGGCCATAAAACCCATCCGATTTGTCCAAAATGTATAACATCGACCACACTTCCCCGACTCATACTCTAAGATGCCTGGGTTAGTGCTACGGTGACTTAGTGGGTTTTCTTATGCTTGTATATGACTTTCTGAGGGTGAATAAACTCAAAGATCTTGTCTAGTACAAGCTAGACAAGGAGATTGGAAACAACAACAACATCATGATATCACTGGCGTACGAAATATTACAGAAAAGAGTATTAGAGAAGTAATGATGCATAACTAAGTTCCATCATTCTGAAACTAGAATAAGTAATTAAAATTTAAATGATAAAAATATATATGTACTTTGGCTTAATAGAAAAAAGGAAAATGAAAACAGAATAGAACAGTAAATTTTTAATCACTGAATTTAGAACGTTTTTGCGTACTAAAGAATCGATAACTAATTCAGGGTTTCTACAAACATATGGTTTTGCACGCTATGTAATCATTAACCGAACTATCCCTCATCCTTTATTATATGTCATAGAGTACGAAAAGCATTATTGCCAGAGATGAAAAAATAATGAAATTATTAATTTCTGCAAAGAGTAAAATATTAGGAAAATGGATAGTTATACAGTAAAAAAAATAAGGTTGGAGGGGAAAAAATGGCTATACATTATGTGAAATGGATGGTATTGATGGTGTTGGTTATATAAATCCCGTCGAAAAATACTACTGGAATAATATACTTTGGAAATTTTAAAAATATTTCCATGTAACCTATCGCAAAAATTATCCACTGAGCTTTCAGACGTGATTAGGCAGGAAAAAGTTAAAATTTTGAAAAAAAAAGCTAAATAATTATGATATTGGAAAAAAATGTATTCATAAAATGAACCTTGAAAGAACCCTTTCACTCTCCCGCGCAACATAATGATTAAAAAATATGGCAACCGAGTAAAATTTTAACGGCTTATAAATTTAATTATCTTTGTTCATAAAAATAATTATAAATACAAATTTAATGAAAAATGCAATATGAAAAATATGAATTCTGTGAGCATTGTAAATCAATAAAATATCTGGTATATATTAAATGATATAGACCTGTTAAAGAACAACAATAAATTACAGACAGAAAAATAGTTCTCTTATTATTTACAGAAAAATTATATAGTTATATCAAGTTTAAATAAATTCCGAATGTAAAAGAAAAAAAAAATTCTAAATCTATGCATTTAAGTAACATATGTTCATTTATGAGTTAAAAAAATATTTTTATAAGAGCACAAACAATAAATTATTCTTATCTCACTTTTAATTACATTTAAAAAAAACTCTGGGATTTGTCATTGTCTGGGCTCTAACACATTGCATGGCACTTTCGAGTAAAAGCGACTGAGGCATAAAGTAAGTGCTAAAAGCGGAAATATGGTAACCTTGCCCTGCTTGGTGATTATACAGTCACTTATCATCTGTATCGTTTCTCACACAGGAAAAGGCTCTCTCTCTATTTTCCATTTTATTAAAGGTTAAATATCTAAGTTGTGTGGTCAATAATTTAAATAGTTACATTTCTTGTAATACTGCTCATTTTTGGTTCATTTAGCGGACTACAATATGTGTTCTATATCAATCACTCTTTCATCTCTTATTTCATAAAGAAGTCCCCCTACTTTAAGGTATCCGACTACGCTCGGAACGGTGATTTTGCAAAAGCGTATAAATTGATAATATTTATGATAGTTCGTGTCACTTAGATTAGAAAATGTATTTAAAATTCTTTTTAGAATATTATTACTATGAAAAATTATTTAAATACAATATTTTGAAAAAAAACTAACATAGAATGACCCATTTTCAAAATATTCTCCTTTTGTGAAAAATGCTTCTATTATAATAATATTTTGTCAGTATATAGCTCAGACCTCTGTACAGAGGCTCATCTAGAATTTTTGAAATATATATAACTTAGAAGTGGGTTTATTCATATTTTACGACAACAGAGGGAGTAATTTTAAGCAAAAAACGCCTATAATTATTTCAATGGGCGGTAACTCTGAAAATAATGTGAATTTTTTAAAACTCCTTGTTCAGACTCTCTGGAGAAGCCTTTACTTTATATAGGCGATATACTATTATTTTAGAAGCATTTTTGTTATAAAAGCAGAACATTTTAAAAAAATTATTCTTAGTTAATTTTTTGCGAAAATTTTGTACTTAAATAACTTTTTTTTGTCAAAATATCCTTAAAACAATTTTATACACGTATTCTAATCTAAGTGACACTAAATATTATGAAAATTATCCATTTATGCGCTTTTTTAAAATTACGGTTCCGAACGTAGTAGGATACCTTAATTACTAACTTTAATTTTCCTAATGATAAACTAGTACAAACGAAGTACTTAATGCAACTAAGCTTCAAGCTTAATAGCTTATTTTAACTCAAAAAAGAATTTTTTTTAAATATATATATATTTTAAATAAATGATTAATTAAAATACGAGGAAAAATCAAAAATAACAAAAGAAAAAAAAAAACTTTTAGAATAAAGAATAAAATAAATGATTGAAAAAAAGCTTGTTAAGCTTAGATCAATCACAGAGGTTGAATGCATCAATGACATCGAAATAAATTTGTTATAATATATACATGCAGTATCTGGCAATACAAAAACAGGTGATGTTTTCGTTGTCAGCTGCCTTAGCTACGGTAGAACAAGCTTGGAAAATAAAAACCAACAAAGGGAGTGTTATAAAGATGTTTAACATTTTCACCTTCTGAAATGGATGCAAAATTATTTCATTTATAAGGTATTTTAATTATAGTGCAATAATTAACACCATAATGGTGACCCGGACACATCAAATGATACATTAAATTGTAGTATCTGAGAAAGTGTACATTATATACTACTATACCCTTAAAACCACAGAAAAACAAATGTTTGAAGTCAAATTATCTATTAGAAACTCCCACTCTTTAAAACAGTAGTCGCAATAGAGCGTCGATTGTGAGAATATTGGCTCACGGAGACATTTTCGTAGATAGCGTCAATTTTTCGGTTCGTCTTTTACAGATATTGATGCTGAAGAGTTCTCTATTTGTGTCATGGAGCATTTTTATTTTCAAGAAAACAATGCTGTAGTGGACTTCCAGAAAGATTTATCTGCGAAATCTCTTTCTTCAAACTTTGAAAATATATTTGACCTCTTAATCTTAAAAAAATAAAAAAATCCAATTTTGGTTCAAGTTTGTCTCAAAATGAAGCCAATGTCTACAATGTCAAAATGAAGTCTACATATCTGAAGGACATTTCTTTATCCCGAATGAGACTTATTAAAAGTAAGAACAAAAACAGACTCACTAATGAACACCTGGATAATTATATTCGAGTAGTACACCTACTACCTGCTTAAAAAACAAGGTCTCCAAACTTCTCATTAAAATTAATTCGTCTTATAAAACAATTATGTCGCTTCATTTGTTATGTATTACTAACTACACATAAATTTCCTTTATATGTACAATTCGATTTCAGTTTTTTTTTTCTTCTTATATATACAATTTTATTTAAATTGATTTCATATTTACTAGAAATGTAAATTTATAGGTAGTTAACAAATGTGCGAGATATTTTTTTAAAAAGTTGATAATTTTCTTAATTGGTGGCTCGCAGCACAATTTAAAAACGGTCCGCGGTTGGTCAAAAGCCTCATAAGTTTGGCAACCACTTTTAAAAAATGACAAACTTTAACTAATAAGCTTCCAAACATCATCTATTACATGTTTCCCAATTCCATAGAAGAACCGTATAATTCTTAGCTTTTTGAAATGGCTATCCCATTTCCCTTTAAGGCCTGCTCGTCAACATGGTGGGGAGAAAGCAAGACATATATTTTACCCTTGCCGTTGAAGAATTGTTCTTCGTCTTATTTCCTCTTCTATCTAAAATTTATTTAGTTTTCCTTGTGAAAGTGACTACCTACCAATACCTTACCTGTATCCAAGGCGTTTAGAAAAGCAACGATGTTGTGAGGGAATAAATAAGAAAAAAATATCTACCGTTAGAATCACCCCTTGGCAAGTGATAGTTACCGTTTGTTGATGGATTGCGACGCACTTTCCCCCCTAAGGCTTTAAGTATATATATTTTTTATTTATGATACCTGTAAATAATTTGTATTCCGTCCCCAAGTATAAATATTGCGTAAGTTTTTTTACTTTGAAAGATATAGCTTTTATTTCATTTTTCACTGGTTGAAAAGGTCACGAAGTATATGAAATACGAATTTATTACTTAAAATGATTAACACATAAAGCCATAATTTAAGTAAATTCTAATTATAAATAAGGGGATTATTACAAAAATAACTTTTTGGAATTTTGAATATATTATAATATTTGAAAAATGATTTGAAAAAAAAAAATGTAACTTTTTGTCTAAACAAAAATTATATATTTTTCTGATTTTGTTTTGTTTTGTTTTAAACATTATTAAATATACTTAAATTGGCCTTGTTAGATTACTACATTAAAATTTAAAAGAAAAATAATTATTAAGTTTTTTATTGCAAATATGACAAGTTCGGCTTAACAATATTATGTTGCTAATGTCTGTCTTAATATTTAGCTCGAAGTACATCCAACTAACAAGGAACAAAATGTTTTTTGCTAACAAATCATAGGGACATAAGCGATTGGTTTACTTTTGTCTAGTAAGTAAAGTTTATATTTCTTTCAAAAGCTTTCTGGAAAAAAAGAATTTGTCTCTACGATAAAGCTTTGATTTGTAAAGAGAAAAAAATTGTGCTTCTTGCAAATCTATCAACTTGTGAACAATATGTGTGAAGTGGTTTTCATGCAATAAATTGAGCGAATTCAAGAAAAAAATTTAGTCTGAAGGAAAATGAAATATTTGGAATTCCCGGAACTATATAACCCTACAGATCCCCGTTTTAACTGTTTAGCAAACTTAAATAAATTTCTAGTTGAAAAATAAAAGTCGATGTTATATAAAAATTTAAAATTCAAGAGTTGTAGAAATTAGCGAATCCTGTTGCCACTGTTATAAATGTAAAGCGAAAAGCATTTGAAGCTCCCCATGTATGTAAAGTAGTTGCTGAGAGCAGCTTTACTTATTGGTTGAACAAGATAAATTAAAAACAGTGGAATGTAGAATTGAAGCTGAGCTTATCTATCGTGCGGTCAATTCGGTCCAGCTTTCTTTTTTTCAATTAAAACTTTATAAGTTCTTTTGCATTTTGGAACATATTGAATTTAAAGTTTTTAATACGGTTTTATATAGATAAATTAATATGCCTTATTATATTCTGTCCACCTTAATGCGAAATTTTCTCAGCATTAAAGTTACTTTTATGGAGGAGGCATTGATATACGTTGCTGAAGGCATCTTCTTGGCTGGCTGTATTTAAAATGAGACATGGACTCCATCAAAAACCCATGTTGAAGAATTATGTAGACCAGAGTTTCCCAAACGTTTTTGTCTCCTAGACCCCTTGTCATGTTTCCGGTTTAGGATAGAACCCTGTTTACTCAATATTAAATTTTTGCAAATTCACTAACTTAAATGTGTTTTTGATAGCTGGTATAGAACCAATGGCTGTAAATGATTTAAATTTCTAACTGTAGTGAAGTGTAGTGTGAAAAACTTAACAAAACAAAAAGACATCTTAATTTATAACATTTATTAATTAAATTAAAATTTAGTACTATTAATAAAATAACTGAGCAAAAAACAAGCGGTTTTAAGGGGAGTGATAAATCTGATGCTTTTTAACAAATTTTCAACATTTGGCATCAATTTTTTTAAGTTAAATCCTATATCTTCTCAGTTAGTAGCGTTAAGTCTTTTTTTTTTTTTTTTTGGTAATGAAGATTGGCAAACCCGTTGAAATTCTTTTTCACTAGGAAAAAAGCAATTAAAAGCTTTCTCACGACATTCTATAACTCAAGACAGATAGATCGATAGATAAATGTGTTTATATTAAAATAAATATTTCGTAAGTAAATAAGTAACACCCCTGAGTTGTAAAATATTTACTTCATTCATTGAAAATAGAAGTTCGAGTCACGATCTGGTTAAATGAGAGTCACAATTGTTGACCTCCATTTACACCTCATGAGCCCCCAGATTTTTTCCTGCAGACATTGACCCCCTGCAGGTCGTCGTAGAACCTTGGGGGTCGATATAGACCACTTCGGGAATCACTGATGTAGCCGCCATTGTACGTTGAGCAGAACTGATCCTTCAAATCTCCAAAAGGCTTAGTTTGGAAGTTTGAAGATTGAGAAATCAAGTTAGGTGTCATCCTTAGCATTAGATAAAAGCACGAGAATAATCTAGTGAGGTTATCAAAAAATAAAAAAGCACCTCCGCTTGTCAATTCTACACTAATAATTTTATTCCTCTCACGAATAATCTCTGTTGAAACTATAGAATGCGTTCGGAAAAGTAGTAGCCGAATAAATTATTATAAAAGATCCAAAGGGCTTTAAAATACACACAAAAAGAGTAACTGAAAAACCCATAAATACAAAACTAAGCCAGGCAATTTATTTTTATTTTTGCCAACACCATTTACTACAACATCTTTGCCGTAACTAAATTTAGCTGAAAGAACACTTCATTGACGAACGGAAGAAAGAAAAGCCCCATAAATGTTCCTAATTCGAAATAGAGAAATAAATGGTCGAAGAAATGCTTCTTGTCATTCTGAGAAGCAAGAGGTTTCTGTTTTTAAGAAAGAAAGAGCCCTGGACGGGAGCCAAACTATCCAAAAAAAAGAAGAAACTATAAATGATATGATGAACTGGAACTTTTTTGGAAAAAATTTAACCTTTGAAAAATCTGCTGGGATTTATCCAAAGTAAAAATAAAAAAAAATAAGTATTCTCCAAAATATTTTTAGTTGTGCTATTAAAAATTCTCCCCTCAACAGGCTGTATTACGTGTTGTGGAATCATGTTTAATTCATAAGATAGAAATTGTCCACTGTTTTTAGGATATAGTTTTTGGACTGAAGTTTCTGACAGTTTTCCTATAAAAGAGAGTATATCTTTTTTTAAAATGAATCTCCATTGAAGTATAACAATTACAATTGAATACGTTTTCTTTTTATAATAATCTTTGACATAAAAGATTTTTTTTTAATATAATGAAAACAGTTGCACTTATTTAACTAAAGATTTGAAGATATAAAAGTAATATTGTCAAGAAATTATTTAATAAAATTTATTTTAAAAAAGGCGTATTTTTACTGTACTCTAGACTCTATTTACTCCTTTATTGGCTGCAAAAATCAATTTATTAACAGCATTGTTCTTTATTCTCCAATAACAAGCTTTGTTTTAAAAAAAAAAACTTCTCTCTGCGGATTGCCGAGTGTTAAAAAACAACACTCATTTAAATTTGTGTACATGCATCAAAAAATTAACTTTGAACTACGATACGGTTTAATTGGTTGAGACTATTCTTCTAGAAAAGTGGCTCACAAATTCACAGAGCCGAAGAACCCCTTTTTATACAAAAAAAACATGGCCATGAACCTCCAAGTAAAATAACTCTGAATGCGCAAAAGAAAATTATTAATTTCGCTTTGATGCCCTGAATGGTAATTGGTGACTTAAAAATAAAGTAAAAAGGAAACATTTTTTTAAATATCTGGAGTATATATACGAGGGATGATCAGATAAAAGGTTACAAGTCGCAGCATTTGAAAACTACATATTGTGGAGAAATTTTGTTTCCCCAAAGTGGAGACAAATTGTGCTCCTTGTCATACAGCTGGTTTGTAGGTAGGTAGTGAAAGTTCCCAGATGGTTCAGGACGACTGAAATGGGAAGACTATTAGGAAATTGGTCTCGTTTGGAAGTGCGAGTCGAAATTCGATTTTTATGGGCTAAGTTGATAGATTGATTGAATATTAACGTCGCACTGTTCAGCTACACGAGGGCTTTTGGCGACGGACTACGTAATTTTGAACCATGGACAAGTGACGTGGACGACATCTGAGCTGGCACCCCCTCTCCTAACTACCACACCAACGGGAGGACGTTTCAGCTCTCGACAGTGCATCGCTGCCCTACACGGTGGGTCTTTAGTGGTACTGGGCTCGATCTCACTACAAGGCAAGCCACGGTCCGATACCTATACCACTCGGCTACCACGGCCACTTTATGGGCTAAGAATGTGTCCGCATCTGACATTCACAGTCAAA
>BMAV01007973.1:71828-98234 GCA_019973955.1 Trichonephila inaurata madagascariensis
CACTTTATGGGCTAAGAATGTGTCCGCATCTGACATTCACAGTCAAATCGTGGAAGTTCATGGTGAAGAAGCAATGCGCAGACAACATGCAGCGAAATTGTGTCACTCTTTTCAATCAGGCAGGCAGGATTTGTTTGCTGTTCAGTTATTTTATATATTAATTAAATTTTTATTTAAATAATTAACATGTGCTTCTTAAACTTTAATTTACTTCACTACAGTTAGAAATTTAAATCTTTTAAAATTATTCTATACCAGCTGTCAAAAAGATATTATAGTTGATAAATTTGCAAAAATTGAATATTAGGTAAGCAGGGGTCTACCCCAAACCAGAAAATATGGCAAGGGGTCTATGAGAGAAAAATGTTTGGGAACCTCTGCCTTAAAGGAACGGGGAAGGGATGGGGGTTCTAAGATTTTACTATTATTGGTTGTTGTTTCTTTTTCAAATTAAAATATATCAAAAATGACACATTTTTTAAAGAAATTTCTTTTATTCTAAAAAAATGGAAAAAAACCCCATTACACTCATGATTTTTTTAAAGTTATTCATTAATGATAAATTTTCCCAACAACTAAATTCAATATGCATGAAAAATGTATACATAATCATTGTCCTCAGTTGTTTAGAAAATGAAACATTAGCTATAAGTTAAATGGCAATCATCTCTCGCTGAAACAACCACTCTCTTGATTAACTAGAATCAGGAAATTGGCGGTAGCAATCATTCAACCCACAAATCAACTTAACAGCGGCTTGTCGATACCTATTGCAAATTGTGTATTGAGAGACATAGTGACAATTTCAATTTCTCTTGGATGAGTTTAATATGTTGGATGGGATGACAATATGTCAAATGGATCTCAATCCATGATATGTGGTTGTGTTCTCTACGAGAGTCTTTATAGCTACAAAAGTAAAAACGTTTATAGGAGAAATATGTGCACGAACCAATAATATGACTATAGTTCTTACTTAAATTGTTTTATATTTCGTGCAGACTAATTTTGATGGGGAAAAAGATCTACAAAAGTCTTCAATACATACACACTTATTATAAAAGAATACAGAGAAAAAAAATTGCTTAACCGTTTAAGCGGTAAATTTTTTTGCCCAAAATGTTCCAAAAAAAAGCATATTTATTTAATTGCATATAACTAAGCACATAATACTAAACAGAATGCGAAATAGAAGAATTTTATCTTAATTTTAAATTTTAAAGTTTTCACACATTTTTCATTTCTTAATTAGGGAACACAAAACCCCTAAATATTTACTTTCTATAAGTACATTCTGCATGCTATGACGAATGTTTCACACACCTTAAAAGAATTTATCTCATACTTACAAAAAAAAAATTCATGTTGGTGCCTCTTTTTCAAACGGTTGAGGATTTTGTGCACGCGCGCGTGTGTGTGCACACATTCGCATATATGCACAATTTATTTGAAGCATGATGTAATACTAAGTCTAACAATGCAATGGAGACAGAGATAATATCGGTGTTTTCGGATTATTGCTCCATTTTCATTTCTTCTCAAGCAACGTTACACATCGTCTTGCCAATTCCTGTTCTTTATCAAACATTTTCAAGGATCTAAATTCTTGACTTCATTGAAAAACTCCAGCCTTTACCACAAAGAAAATACCACAGATGAGAAGCATTTCAATACTATGGACACAAACTGTATCTCTTAAAAATACTGGCACTGATAATCTCGCTATAAGATTTAAAAAGATGGGAGAAAAAGATAGAAAGAAGAAAATATCAGTGCCCGTACCACGTATGGACAAAGTACTTGTGGCCAGCTTTTGGTAGCCAGCCGAACGGATGTACGGGCAAACCAGTTAAGAATATTTGTAGATTTTTACTTTTACCAACATATCATCAACTGATAATTTTATTGCAGTGGTCATAAGATGAGAAATCATTTAATACGAAATTAATGCTAAAAAAAATATTTTTATACTTTTTTTTTTTGGAAACATACAAAATAATTCCTGTGTATCATAAGTACTAAATGGAGTTTGTAGAAGAAAAGAAAAAAAAGACAAGAGTAAAAGATATAAACAATTGTAAAGTAAAAGATAAATAACTTACAAGGCAAAAGTTATAAAATTAAATCAAAGATGGTATAATTTTATTTATAAATGGATTTATAGAAAGAGTCAAATCAATGAAGAATCCGAACGTAGCTTTATTGAAAACAAGCTGGAAAAGATCAGGATGCCAATGGATTTTTAGAGCATACAGTTATGACTTATAGGCATTTTCTTTCGTTAACTTTAGTGACCGTAACTGCCGAAAGGTAATGGTCATGAATTCATGTCTAGTGTGCCAAATCGTAATACTACTGAAGACCCGGATAATAGGGGTGTCATGGCTCGAAGTCCTCACATTCGCGTAGTATAGAAGTTAACACAATGGGAGGTTAGTCGAGAGTCATCTTCGTCTCTAGACCAGGGGTACTCAACCTTTTTTTCTGCTGGGCCGCATACATATGTCAGCTATTTCCCACGGGCCGCAAAATGAGGATAAATGGGGGAGGGGGGAAATGCTTTAAGACCAAAATAACATTGGGAATTTAAAATGTAGAAAATTGATCGAAATATTATAACTCCTGTTTTGCTTCTTTTTATAATTATGTTTTATATATATATATATATTTTTATTTTTGTCACTATCACTAAATTAGAAGAATTTAAGAAACACTCCTTCACAACTTCTGCATCAATAAACGGTTTCATAGGGTTACCAATAATATAACTAACTTCATAGGATGTCTTTGTTAACGCTGTGATATTACCACTGTCAAAACACTTTGTTGCTGTTTCAAAGATTATTCAAGGCATATTCACCGTATAACGCGCATTCCCTTTTTTACGAAGAAATTTAAAATGTTAGTATACAATGCTCTTACGTTTTAAAGTCGAAGTATTATCCTAGACTTTGAAAAAAATAGTATACTTTTAGTCTAATACACTTTTACTTCATAAGGTATGCCATTTCTTTTAAATAAACTGTGCTTCGATTTGCGTAGAAGTAAACCTTTTTTTAATGCTCATCTATGTTGTTATTTTTAAAGATATCATTTTTATACCGGCGTATAACGTACACCCTTAAATTTCGATCTTATTTGTTGTACTAAAAGAGCCGGTATACGCCGGATTTTACGGTAATTAATGTAAAGTATAAATGAGAGATTAATCGTATTAATTTTTATATTTCTATATGAGTTTAACTTGATATAAACAATTAATACGATTTGTTTATCTTTTTGAATATGTTTATATAAATTCAGAGTTAAATGTGTTGAAGATTAACAAAAAATAAGTGAGTGAAAATAAACCTAATCATATTTATCTGCAGGAATTAAATTTCATTCGAATTTATTCGAATCTTTTACTTTTTACTTTGCAATGAAATGTTAGAACAGTATACACATATAAAGGTTATTTGAGTCAAAAATTAAAAAGAATAAAATTGGAGTGAGAAATTCGCAAGAAATATTGAGATTGCAAATGTCTTTTATACAGTCAACAAACAAAATATATACATAACTGATTATTTTTATTATTAATATTTTATTTTGTGGAGAAAACCACTAAGGTATATATTATAATACATATATTGAATATTTTCCTTATGAAAAATAAATTAGTATTAAATTGTTTTTTATTTATTTATTCAAAAAGATGTGAAATCCTTCCTGCAATTATTTGAATTATAATCGCTTTATGGATTCAAATTATGCACACTTTTACACGATGTGCTCTTAATATGTATGAATCTAATGGTAAAAACTGCACGATTTTCCTTCTAATTCTATGTTGGACTTTTAAACCCGAAAAGAGTTAGAGTGAAGACTTTTATTGATAGAGTGAGAGTTTTTATTGGCATTGCACTATACAGGGTGTTGCAGAATTCAACTCACAATTTCAAAGCAGTGATAGTAGGCAACATGGGGACAACAGATTACAGGGGGTCGCAAACCACGTTTAGTCGAAATCGCAAGAAAAGCAACGAGGGGTATGAAGTATAATGGAATGGAAAGAGGCAATAAAAGAGGTAAGAAATACATTTATTAGACGTATAGCATGTTTACCATACGAACAATGCATCACAGCTCGACGTCAGAAACGCAACCACCAGTGACTGTCAGAGGAATTGTTCGAAGGGGCGGCCGCGTAGGTCATTCCACAGCCGACATCAAAGAACGAAAGATCGTCGGACGCATTCGAACAAATCCGGTTGTATTTTTGACGTCGAAATGGGATGCAGTATTCATATTGTAAACAGGCTCTCAGTCCAATAAATTTATTTACTATCGCTTACTGTCCCTTTTCATTTTACTCGATATCAAACCCTTCATAACTGTTTTTACAAATTACTCCGACTAATCCCCATGTTCTATTATGATTTATCATCCCCATGCTACTTACTGTCATCATTCTGAATTTGTCGGTCGAATTCCGCAACACCCTGCATATCAAAACAATAACTATTAGGAACGGACCTCGTAATTTTAAATCATGTTCTAGAGCAGCGATACTCAATCTGCGGCCCACCGAGACTTTTTAAGTGGCCGGTCCTGGTCCATTGCTCTGAGAAATTTACTTATTTAAGAACATTGTACTAAAAATTTGGTGGTTAAATTCTTTGTCAAGAAATCAAATATATTAACTTTGCTTTTTTTGCTGTCGGTGTCCTACGGGTACGAATTGATATTCTTTTCTTATTTGGAAGGGTTAGGGTTAGCGTTAGCAGACAGCAGTGGAGTAGCGACAATTTTGTGGGTGGAACTAATTTTTAACTATCTTTATATTTTGCAAGCGAAAAATATTCGAAAAAAATATATCGTTTCAAGATGATTTGGAGGTTAACTAATTTGTAATGAAAAACAAACATGGATCAGTAATTTCTAGATTTGTCATGAAAGTGCTGTATTTAAAAAATACCAATAAACAGGAATCATTCAATGAAACTTTTCCTCGAAGATCTCTTTCAAGAGGGGATAAATAGGCTTTCTAAAAATTAAAAAATGTGGGTTGAAACTATAGGTGCGTGTTATACTCCGGTGCGCTTTATATGCCGGATTTTACGGTAAATAACAATCCTGATAAAATTATTTTTAAGGTAGTAAAACATGTTATTTTTCAAATCTTTACAGTTACATTTTCCAATTCGTAACGTAGTTACTTGCTTTGGATTTATAAATAAAAGTATAAAGAATAAGAATTTAACATTATTTTTTCCACAAAAAAAAAAGAATTTTTAAATGCTAAAGAATGTTTCACAGGTGATATTTTTAGATCATAAGCATGGTAATAAACTTTCTCTTTTTCGAAAAAATTACAATATTCAAGACTATAATTTGTTTCTCCTTTCCTGAAATTAACTACAATTTCTTATTTTCTCGCTTCCGGCAGCTCAATACTTCCGGGATTTTACTTGCATTCACGCATCTCGTGCGATATACGCCCCTTCATTTTTAGAGCTCCTAAAGAAAGCGAGTTAAGTCTAGAAATCGTTAAGTCACTTCTTGGAAATCCAACAGTTGATTCCTTAAATGTATGGTAAATCCCAACGATGTGCTTGTAAGTAATAGTTTCAGAAATTTAAAAATTACAAATACAAGTTTTACAAAAAGAAATAATAGCTATAATACATATCTTATAACAAAAATCACCTTCCGAGAATTCGAAAATAAATTATTATTACAGAACATTTCATTAAAAGATGCTTGAATATCATGATTGTAATAACTGTAGAAAATAATCTATATAGAATTTTATACACACACACACGCATTTAAGGTATCCAAACACGTTGAAATGACCAAATCCGGTCAAAACATATATTTTTTGTTTTTTATTTTATTAAATAAAGTTTTATTTGTCTTTACACAGCATACTTTGCTTTGTTTTTTGGATACCTAGAGGCCAAGATACAAACAATTTTATAAAATTAGAAAAACCCGAAGTAGGTCTTTAATCTAGCAGAAGTGTGATTCCTAGAATTGTTCGAAATTTGTTATTGTGCAAGTTTGATAGTACGAAATATTACAAACCAATTTTTATGAAACCATTTTGAGCCTGATGTTTATATTATTTTTTAGAGAATATACTAAAATATTTCTTATTGTATTGATATGTTTTGAGTTATGGCTTGTTATTTAAATAATGGTCTCATAAAGAATATCACATTTCTTATAATATTTACTTAATAAGCTCTAAAATCTTTAAATTTTAATAAAACATTACAATTTTAGTACATAATCTAAATAAATACATCTAATTTGTTTTAGTAATACTTTTAGTGATATAAATGTATTACTTTTTTCCCTAATTGCTTTGAAGTTCTTCAAAATATTGCTAAAATTTCCCGTATAATTGGAATTTTTGTAAAATTTCATTAATGTTTTTTTTTTAAATATTGTTAGTTAAATGTTATTATTTATTGGTATTTTGATTCCCTAAAAAGCATTTATGTTTTGGTATTATTATTTTTCTTAAAAAGTACTCCGAACGTGTTCGGATATCTTAAATAGAAAAAGTTTTATTTTTATAGAAAATTTCTCAAAAGGATATATACAGGTTTTTTTTTTAAAAAAAAAAACTGCCGCTATTCAAAGTCATCTAACAAAAGAAATGACATTGAACTTGGTATGAAGACCTACAATAAATGACATAGGCAATAAGATTCCGTGGGAAAAGTTTTATTTCCAAATATGGCCGATAGGAGTATTTGTAAATTGTACAATGTATAAAAAGTGTTACAAAACTAAAGTAATAGCACTTACGACATAATAGTAAATTTCATTAGCTGATTTCGCTTTCCCGGCGAGGAATTCGATCATGTTCAATATGGTCACCGTTCTCAGAGACCTTGAATTCTCTGAAACTATTTAGTAAGTGTATTCTCATCTCAATAAATGTTGAAAAATAATAAAACACCTATTTTTCTCTAACAAAAATTACTTTGATGGTTTTCCATAAAAAAGCTTAAATACCTTAACTTCATCCCCCTTGTGGCATTATTTAACATAAAAATTAATATGTTTTATTTAATTTTTCTTCATCTATATACTATAGAATATCTTTTCCACATAGGTAGCTTTTGAAATTCTTTAAAAAAATTTTTCGATCTTCTCGGAGGAGCAGTATACCATTAAGATATTTTATTTTCTGATCTTAATTTCAAAATTATTTATTTTCTAAACTGCTGGCGGAGATTGGGTGATATTTTGGATTTCTGGATTTTATAACATAGGAAAACTAACTACAAATTGTAACACACACATTTTGGTATGTTGCAATTCACTTTGCTTGTGTAACAATTTTTTAAAAAATAATATATTTTTAGATTTTTTAAAAAATATTTTTATCTCTGGTAAAACACTACTTATCGCTTACGCAAAATTATCTAAAGTAAGTAAGTAGAAGATATTTTATCGTCAAATGTTTGAAACGCTAATTTTAGCACCAGAAGACCCATTCATATTAAGCTCTCATTTTTTTTCAGAAACTTTTATAAAGAATTCTACGAAATTTGAAATTAAAACTAATTTTATGCTGGGAAATCATGCAAGAAATCAACATCAATACAGAGAAAATCCTTCTTTAGAAGTTGGTTAATCAATTAACTCAAATGAGTTTCCTTTGGAATATTAATATTGATATTCCTTTTGCACTGTCATCTACTACCACGGACAGAAGAAAGAGAAATCTTTTATAGACAAAGCAGATCCTATAATAATATTCACAGATTTCTTTCTTTTTTTTTCTTACAAACATTATCATCTTAGTAACATAAATCTTATATGCTATACTCTGGGTGCTCTCTTAAGTAGGTTTATGACATTAAGTAACTCTTTTTCGTTATTGTTATAGATCTTAAGATGTGAGGAACATAAATTATAGTTTCTGATATCACGAAGAAAAACAAAACAAAGATGTTCCGGTTTGTATCGTAGCTGCTTCTAATATTTTCTTAATTCAAAAAACTCGTACGAAAAGAAAAATCTTCAAAAGGATACTAAAATCATTGGACAAATTTTGAAGGGTCGTAAGGCTCAATAAAATATGTTTTTTTGCAAAGCTGTACTAGCTTTTTTTCGCCCACTACGCCGGATATTTCATGACATTGTAAGTACATTCCTTCTCTCTCTTTAAGGTTATTGTTATCTAAGTCCTATTATTAAGCCTTCGGTTATATTAAAAACATTCTTATAGCACTCGTCTCTTGATTTAAAAAGGACAGGACTTGAATTTCTGCAACCGGATTATATTTCTCATTTACATCCCTGTAACCTCCCTCGTACTCGATTTCCCCAAATACCATTTTTTTAGCGTATCTGTATTCTTTTAAAAAACATGCTTGCCACATTCGAAATCTGTTAGTCTTAATTGTTCAAAAACGGTCATTTGTCCATGCATAACGCCCCCGTAGTCCCTCCGCAAACCCTCCTTGGGACTCAACTTCCGCAAAATCCGTTCTTAGTGGTTCTCTACTTAACAAAAGAAATATGCTTATCAAATTTTAAATCTGTTAGTGTAATAGTTCAAGAACGGGAATTTTTGTCTGTAACACCTCAGAAACCCCCTTGGGAGTCGATTTTCGAAAATCTCGTTCTTAGTGAATCTCTACTCATTAAAAGAAATATGTCTGTGCCGAATTTGAAGACTATATGTCTCACAGTTTCGGTGATCTCGTAATGAATGAGTCGCATTTCTCTCGAATGTAATATACAAGATGAACGAAAATGACGCGTAGAAGCAGACACACACACAAATGTGAGAAACGTAAAAACATTATTTATTTATATCATAGTTAAGAAACACATGCGTATAGCCCCAATTGATTATCAAGCAACTAGATCTTCAATTGAGTCAACTTGAGTCTCATAAACAAAGGCCTTAAAAGTCTCATAATAAATCGAAAAATCCAGCGAGCGAGAAGTAGCCTGAAAAAATTGGTTTACCCCATCTTTAATACATTATATCTCAAATATGCTACCCACATAAATATGGACATAAACACTTCAATAAAATATATTTGCCTTTTTTTTTGTTGGCATTTTTAATCTCTTATCAAGGGAAAAAAATTACATTTTCTCACAGAGCATCAAATAACGGGAGGGGGGGGGGTTGACACGCCACCTAATGTTTTCTACCTGTAGCATATATTGCCATATAATGGCAACATTACAGTTGTTAAGTTTATTACTGGTGGTGTTCTTAATTTTGAATATTCATTGTAAAATTTACTTTGAAAAAAGAACTTTTTGATGATTCTAGCCTGTGAATAAAAATTGTTTCTGATTTTGCGCCTCTACGCGTCACTTACGCTCATTCATCCCTATACAAAATAAATTATTTTTTGTACTATTTTATTTACCGTAAAATCCGGCGTATAGCGCGCACCTATACTTTCAAGCCTCATTTTTTTAATTTTTAGGTATATTCGTCGTTTAACGCGCACCCCGTTTTTACCGAAGGAACCTGACATTGACGTGTGCAATTCTTTTTATGTTTTGTGAAGTCACTCATTCGATGTATTTACCCGAAGTTATAGAAAAATGGCATCCTCTTAGAACTACAGCCATTTAAGTTCTTACGGAATGTTTTTTCTTTCAAATAAACAGTGTTTCGATATAATATAGAAGTCTAATTTCTTAAACTCATCTCTTTTTTTATTTTTAAATTTCTCATTTTTGTACTCGGCGTATAAGCGCACCTTTAAATTTCGATCTTATTTTTTGTGTTAAAAGTGTGCGTTATACGTCGGATTTTACGGTAAGTTTGTTCCATGATTTTAGAATAATCCTGTACCATAATTGCTCTGTTGCACCTCATTACATCTACACTACCTATCGTTTTCTACCGAAACATATCGTTTTACTTAAGTTCAATACATTAACGAATTTACTCTTCAAAGTTCTTTTTTTACACATAAGCAATATGAGCTATAAAACCTCACTAAAACTTAGCTTTAGAAAATAACATTGTTATTCAGATATAATTAATTAATCTCTAAGAGTTTAGTTAACATAAATCAACAGTTTAAAACAAGCAGTATTTAAGTAAAAAAATTTATTATCTTACGTTAAAATTAAGTAACCATATTTTACTTTTCTTACGCCTCTAGGCACCAACGTTTTGCAATGTAATAACTCTAGTGTAAAGATTTTAAATGTTCTATATGCAGCAAAAAATTTCACTCAAAGCTCGAGGGTGTGTATCTAGTTATAAATAAAAACAGATAAAATTAGGAAAGAAGATTAAAATTTAAAGGTAGGGAAAATAGCAGATTAAAAACTCATGTTCTAGTGTGGTGTAAATAAAAAATGGTGAATCATATATTTTTCAGAAGAATCAGTGCAACGAATTTCATTTATGCTGAGAGATTTGGCAATAGATATAATTAATTCTTTGAAAATCATGTAACTGCTTAAATACATAGAGATGCTATAAAACTGTTTGCATTATTATTATTATTATTATTTTGCAAACTGTTAATTATTGTAAATTTTAAGTACGCAAAAAAAGAGCTGGAAAACGGTTTTATATGCTTAAGGTATCTGACTACGTTCGGAACCGTGATTTTAAAAAAGAGCATAAAGGGATAATTTTCATGATATTTAGTGTCACTTAGATTAGAATTCATGCATAAAATTGTTTTAAGGACATTTTGACAAAAAAAATTGTTTCAATACAGTATTTCGGCAATAAATTAACTTAGAATAACCTTTCTTCAAAATCTCCTTTTGTGAAAAAATGCTTCTATTATAATAATATTTTGCCTGTATATAGCTCAGACCTCTGTACAGAAGCTCAACTATGATTTTGGAAAAATTCACATTATTTTCAGAGTTACAACCATTTGAAATAATTATTGGCGTTTTTTTCTTAAAATTTCCTCCTTCTGTTGTCGTAAAACATGGATAAACCCACTTCTAAGTTATATATTTCAAAAATTCTAGTTGAGCCTCATACAGAGGTCTGAGCTATATACAGGCAAAATATTATTATAATAGAAGTATTTTTCACAAAAGAAGAGCATTTTGAAAATGGGTCATTCTATGTTCATTTTTTGTCAAAATATTGTACTTATATAATATTTATTGTAATATTATTCTTAAAACAATTATATATACATTTTGTAATCTAAGTAACAGTAAATATCATAAATATTATCCATTTATACGCTTTTGCAAAATCACGGTTCCGAACGTAGTCGGATACCTTAAAGAAAAAAATATTGCTTGAGGTAAATCATAATCCATAAGAATATTTCACAATTTTCAACTTTCTTTGTCTTACTGATCAGAATACACATCATTTTCTTCTCTGAATTGCGAAGTCTTCTATGAAATATTCATGCTTTCTGTGAAGAATGCACGCATGTTTCATGTTTCAATAGCTGTCGCTTTCATCCAAGAAAATATTCTGGCTTGTGCATGGCAGGAAAATGTTCTACTGTTTCTGTCATTCTATGTTTAGGATAAACAATCATATTTTGATACCAATAATTTCCCATTTTATAGGGGTAATATTTGAGAAAATTTGTTCTTTTCCTTTTAAGATACATCTTATTTTAGAATGAAAAAATAAATAATCCTTAGATTTAGACTAAGATAAAAAAAAAAAATTTGAATTTTGAATATTTGTTTTATTTTCAACATTTAGATTTCAGGAGAAAATTACAAATGCTTTTTTGTCAATTTGTTATATAATTCTACCTAAAACGCATACATAGAGTAAGAATTATAATAAATTTAAATATTTTAAGAGAAAAAAATGTATAAAATATTATCCATTTAAACCTATAACCCCCCCCCTCTTCCATTTCCTACTTTTGGTGAGCAACAATTTTTTGTTAATGCATTGATCAATGTCTATCATAAAACTATCTATTAGAGCAGTTATGGATAAAAACATTTTGTCAGAAGTCCTCAAACTTTCTTCACGATGCTTGCATCTGTCCTAACTTTATTCCGAAGTACTCAAGATTATATGTAAAGCCTCTGGCAGATATCCAAAATACGATACCTTTAATCTTTTAAAGTATGGAATTTTTGAAATTAAAAAAAAAAAAACTATATATTTCACACAGAGATATTTAATTTTTTATTCAATTGCTCAAAATTAGTTTATTTTTACATATAAAGTTGTGACACATGTCGAAATTTCTGTGTGTGTTTACACAAGCAAAGACACAATTATAGTATTCGTTGATTGTATTCCCAATTACTTTACGTGGGGGAAAAAGAATAAACCTATGCGCACATATAGATATCGCAATATTTCGAGATGATTATCCAAATTCACACATAAAAAAGGTTAAATACTTTTAATACCACCGTATTTCAGAGATAAAAGTTTTTTTCTCTTTCTTTCTTTCCCTTTTTTTGAATAAAAAAGCTCAAAACATTGTGGTTACATTTCGAATTCTGCTATAACTTAATTTGAAATCAGCATTCACTGAGTTGTCTCTAAGTTGAGATATAAAATATCAATATAAATATATAGAAAATATTATATATACAACAATTATATCAGAATATATTATATTTTTCCTTATAACAAAATATATTAAATTAATCACATGATCAGCTATTTTAAACCATTTTCTCGTCACACAAGCTCGAGAATATTTTATTCTGTATGGCCCTGAATTTGGCTTTTGTTAAACCTAATTCAAAGGATGTTTTTACTGTGTGCATCAATATTCGCACAGCAACTATAGAGTTAAAGTACTTAATCCCATTTCAGTCTATTTTATAGGTTTATCTTTTTTTTTTTAACTTTGTCTTTCAATACATCGTGAAAATAAGACTGAATAAATTAATTTGATCAAGTAGACCACTCCAAAGTTGTAGTAAAAGCACAACTTTACGGGACAGAAAAACTTCATTCGAATTATAGGCTTAACACAAAACAAAAGGTCATAGCCGGAGTAAAACAAAATACTCTCGAACTGGCGAGACGAATAAACAATTTATAGTAGCTGATCACATGAACATTTTCGATCAGTCATTGTTGTTACCACACCTTTTTTCCCCTGTTACGTTATATTTCTAAAACACAAAAGTTTTGTAGTTGGAGTCTTGTATTTCCACATTCCTTAAAAAATTCTTCTCTATAATAGAAATAATCTAAAAAATGGCGGTTTTTACATCATATACAAAAATAGTTTGCGTACGAAAAATAAATTCAATGTACATTTATATGGCAACTCCTTTAGGAACTATTGAGAAATATCTTTTCAATGTGTGGATACTTCTAATTTAAAGTTAATGTATGACATTAATTATTTTTTTATATATAAGTGTGTTTCATTTGCAGGTTCTATGCAAATGAATCTTTAGAAATGAATGAAATTCGTTTGAATGTAATATTTTCAGAAATGTTTTTCATAAATTCTGTGTACTTATTAGATTATTTCTTTTCTATTTCACCATAATTTTGAAGTGAAGGCATAACGGGCTGTCTCATAAGGTTTCCCTCTTAAAACTGATTTCTTTGAAATAAATGTAGAATAGAAAAGAAATACTGCTAGACGAACCTTTCTCAAACTGTGAGGCGCGCCCCCCTTGGGGTGTGTGATAACTCTACTAGGGGTGCGCGAGAATATTGAAAAGTCGAAAACAAAAGATTATATTAAAAAATTATTAATTTTCTGAAAGTAAAGAAACAAAATACATAATGAAAAATAAAATATATATTCACTTTGACATAATACACTTATAAATGTATCAGTACTGCATAATGTATTTTATCATTAAATTAACAATACTAAGTTAAGAACAAGATTAATAATTACCAGTGACCCCATGAACTAGTTATATATAAAATTATATACAGAAATTATCGTGATAATATGTTCCATTGATTATTAATCCCTTAACTGCAGATGAAAACTTATGTTATTCGCTCCCCAATGCCACTGTTTTTCACGTGGGCGCGCGTATGTGATGTATTGCGTGAGGGAGGGTGGGGAAAGGAATAAAAAATTAAGTAAATCCTTCGCAAACACTGTCAGGTCCTGTAATTGCATTCAAAAGCCTTCGGAATTGTTTTATGGATTGCGGTGCACAGAAAAGATCGTACTTCGGAAAGACGTATATATATGTCTCGGATAATTAACGCTTTAAAATACGACGGTGGCACATAAGAGGTTAAAGTCGTATTATAGCTTTAGCATCAAATTATACTATTATTGAATTCAATACATTGATAAAAAATGAAGGGGGGAGGCCGCAATGAAAATTATGATTTAATATTGCAACACAAGCATTGAAAGTTTGAGAAGCACTGTGCTAGACCAACAATATAGCAGATAACGTCTGACAAAACGCCCAAAGTATGCGTAAACGTCTCAGTCAAAAAATATTTACTAGCATCCAATGTTTAAATAGGTGTAGAAGCCATTCAACTAATCAGAGATACAAATATATCACATGATATTTCTTTATTTATAATATAGTTCATGTTAATGATGGGAAAATCATCTATGAAGTACTACTATAAAAATTAAACTTTATTTGATAACAATCAAAAAGGGATGAAGGCCCCTACAACAAACTTCTTAAAGCCACCAAGTCTCGGAGCATTCTTAGAAGACATTTTTTTGAAAACAACTGAGAGCAATATAATCCGACAAAGTATAATTACTATTATTTCTTTAGCTGTAAATCGCTTTGTATATAGTGCACAATTTAGGAGGGAAAAACTACATTCCTTTAATAAATCATTTGTTTTAATAAAAACTAATAATTATTTCTACACTGAGATGTATAACAGAACTTATGAAAAATAGTAATTCCATATTTTGAGTTTTGACTTGGATTTTGTATCTGTGGTTGTCTGATCTAATATAATGTGTGGTAATATAATTTAGTTTTTTATTTTAGTAGTAGAATGTATTGATGTTAAATTTGGTTGATTTATTAGAGTTGCACAGTTTTAGAGCTGCTTCAGGTCTATTGGTGACTTATTTAACAATTTTGAACTACATTAAAGAGAGCCTTTGAACATGTGTCAAATTTCTCCTAACTTCCACACATGAGATACAATCAAGAATTCAAGGGTCAATTCCAATTTACGAGCTGTGATTCGTAACTCGAGCCACAAATTCTTGGTAGTCCATACGACAGACAATTTTAAGTGCATCTTCCGTATCCGATGGGAAAATACAAACAGTTAAAAAAAAGTATGCAATTATTTCGTTTGGGACTGTTGCAACGATAATTCTTGTCCCGATTTATTTTTATTCCCTCGATTGCTCAATGTGACGCTATCGTCTGATTTTTATATTGTGGTTCCAGTGTTGTTGTTATTGCTACTTATGCCACCTGATTGACAGTAACAACAGATCAAGGCCCGAAAAACTCAACGTGGTAAAGGGCTACATTAACGGCTGTCGTTATCCGTCGCTTCGAGCGTCGTACAGGTGACTGTACATTTAGCTTGATTCCACCCCAATTTTGAGGGAGAACACCCTGGGGTTTGTCAGGGACCTCCTACCTTTTTTCCCAATCCACCGAATAGTTGTTTTATGTTACGTGTTTTTTTTTCTTTTAATAAAATGATGAAAGAAAAATTTGCAATGTCAGTGTGTGTGTTTAGAATAGTACAACACGGACCCCTCGGAATAAGGAAAATATTACAATTAAACTTGATGTCCCGGATACAATCTGAACACGCAACTTTTTAATAACCTTCCAGGTGCACTGCTCGTGTTACAGTGCACGTGCATCATCTTCGGTTAATCTGAAATTCGAATAATCTACACCAAGATGAGTCATGATCTCACACACTTCCGGTAATGACAGCTACTAAAGACCACAGTGTAAAACAGTTTCACTATGCTGCAATTTGACGAGAATACTTTAATGTAAACATTTGTTTTTGAATATTTTTCTTTCTTATTTTCAGATTTTAGAAATTAAATACCTGAGTAACGATAACTGAAAACGAAACAAACCAGAGAGCTTGTTAAAGAAATCGATAAGGTCCCAACCTTATGTTCTCGGTTTCATTAATACATTTATTTCGAAAGGACATTGATTTTCATTAGGGCCAATTTAGCACAAAAAGGGATCGATTTTTCCAGAAATCCTGCTGAAAGATAGTGGAATGCCACGTAATTTCTCTCATCCATCAAGATCACTTGAAGGTCAATTGTTACAAAACATTTGATTAGATTTTATTTCAATTTTTTTTTTAATTAAAGGCATTTTAAAATGATGCAAAAGAGAACTGGAAAAGTACTTCGTAACGTCTTAATACTCTGTTAAGACTAAAGAAAAAATATCGAATGTAAATAAAAGATTTACTTTTTTTGTCGTAAAAATAAAGTACTTTTTTCTTTCTGTATATTTTTAATATTGGTGCAAAAGGTCTTTAAGATCTGAGATTTTATTTGCTGTAAAATGGTATCTTAATATTTAGCTCTAAAAATTTCTTTAAATATATATATTAACTAAGTTAATATTAAGAGTTTGCTATTTTACTACTGGGGCCATTTAATTTTGTCCTAAGCAGTCCTGTTATATTTATAGTTTAGCTTTAAATTAGCTTTATGGCCCTTTAATGTATGATTTTATTACACACACACATATATCTAATTTTAGATCAATCGTGTTTTTTAAAAAATTCATATAAAAAAGGATATTCCGTTTTAAATGCATTAAATTTCAATTACATATTAAATTTTTCTGTGGAAGTAAAAAAATAAAGATACAAAGAAATAAAAATACAGAATGTAGAAATAATATACAAAGGATGAGATAAAAAATTCAATCAACTTGTATAATGACTGCAATAGTTAATTTAAGAAAATTATTTTTAAAAAAAGCTGAGAAAAAGACAGAAATTAAAAGAAAAAAAAAAGAGACAAAATGAAACTCTTTTTCCCCCTTTAATAAAGTAGGATTAAATTTGACAGGCCTTTAGGATTAAAAAAAAACTTCAGTATTCACAGCATCAGAGATTAACACACATATAAAGCCTATATTTCAGTAGATAATAACCATTTTAAAAGCCGTGATTTTTTGAATAAGAATCTTTACATAATATTGTGGTAAGTTTTAATAGTCAAAAAAATAAATAAATAAATTATTCAATAGTTGAATGATTTAAATAATCTTTTTAGCATTAAAATATTTTCTACAAGTGATTATCATTTTTATATGCAATGAATCAATTTGCAATTTTGAATTCGTTTTTCTGATTCCTATTATTCCTATTAAGTATAAGTAGTTCAAGAAATACTTATAAAAAAAAATTTTTTTTTTTTTATTGCATCTTTTAGAAACACAAACTGTTACTTAAATATTTAAGTACTATAAAATTTCATAATAAATCATATTTTCGACTTCATCAATTTAGAATTTTTAAGATTTGTATCATGTATCTGTGATAGAATATCTCTAAATAGAACTTGTAAGTATATAAATTTGTTACAGGTGAGCTTTTTTTCGAAATTTCACACATAACTTAATATGAATGCTATTTAACATTTCATAAACTTGGAAATTTTATCTCACAGGACAAATTCTTACATATTAAAATTTAAATAGAAAGCTACTATCTATCAAAACTCTTCTTTCGAGCTTTTTTTTTTCCTTACAACTTTTTATTAATAACATTTTATTACCTTAGTAACATAAGGAAAGATGAAAAAATAAAACGATTTTATGAAACGTACTAAATTGAAATTCATTCTATATTTG
Source organism: Trichonephila inaurata madagascariensis (assembly GCA_019973955.1). NCBI lineage: Eukaryota > Metazoa > Arthropoda > Arachnida > Araneae > Nephilidae > Trichonephila > Trichonephila inaurata. The sequence goes on from BMAV01007973.1 coordinate 89,571, forward strand.
ATTTAAAAAATTAAGTAAATCAAATCCTAAAAAAAATATTTTATGAATAAAAAAAATGTAGCTATGTTTTTAAATTTTAAAAAAGTAAAAACAATAATAATACAAAAAATTTTGGAAAAAGTATACAATGCTCAAATGTCAAAGAATCCTTATCGTTTGCTAAAATTAAGCTAAAAATATGACAATGTAATAATTGTTTTTAGAAAAAAAACACTTATTATCATGTGTTAATGGAACAATAATGCTAAATATTAATTTTTGACACAAAAACGTTTCTTTGACTTAAACAATCAAGAACTCTATGAAAACAAAATTAATCGGCTTCCATTTAGTAATGGTAATTAAAGTACACTTTTAACCAATATTTATCTGTATAGCATCTGCAGAAAAAATCTTTTAATAGAATAATAATAATTTATCACACAATACGATTTATTAGTAAGATAAATTATATGTTTCCAAAAAATATTAATCTACTTCGAAATTGTTTTAAAACTTTATAACAAAAAATGATTTTACAGAAATTAATAATCGTATGTTAATAATTTGTAAATATTTAATTTCGTATATTAAATGAAATATTCGTAAAAAAAAACATTATATATACAATGTTATTGAAACTCGGAAATGTTTTTCATCAAAATAGAAAAAGTGTAAATAGTTTGGAAAAAAGTAACCTTAACAACCACAATCTTATTTTCTACATAATTTATAATAAATAAATAAAAAAACCTATTAATAATATAAATTGAAAATAAAATAAAATATTTATTCAATATACTTTGCGGTGAAATATGCTCACGAACATAAAACAAAAATTAAACCAAATGCAAACATCGCCAAAAAGAAAATCTAAATTTACGCAACCAAGCCACAAACTATGAATGTCAAGTATTATGACCTTGCGTGTAATGTTCGAAAACAAAATGTCAACCATTCGAACATAGAGGGCGTGGCAACACGTATTTTCAGAAGGGAGTGGCATGTAACTTAGAAACTGGCCTCTTGAAACGCAAAGCAATAAACAAAATGAATATTATCCTTTTATACGAATGGAGCTTTTATGCTCCCTTTGGATCGAAATGGATTAATTATAACAATGGGCACAGACATAACAAGAAGATCGTATGTTTCAATTTTCTGCCCACTGTTTGCAGTCTTTGAATTACAATGGCGTTCCAATATGAAAGGAAATAGACAAGTCTGGCATTTGCTGAAAAATAATTTATTTGTTGACGTTAATCATGTTGAGACTAACGAAGACTCGAGTAGAGATATTTATGTGAAATTAAAACCATTAGTGCAACATAATCTAAAGCAATGTTTCCCAAGCTTTTTATCACCGAGGACCTGTAAAGATTGATAAATTTACCACGGCCCCCTGGAGGGGGGGGGGACTTGACTGTTTACATGTTAGATTGTTTTGATTTATTAATTTTAATTTATAATACCTTTATAAAAAAAGACAGTTACACCAAAAAGTGAAAATAAAGTGATTTATCATGGAATATAAAAAGATACTCATGGGAAGTCACACAAAACCGAGAGAAATACACTACAGTCAAACAAATAATATTAAATAAAAAATTAAGTCAATTCCTACTTAAGTCAATAAAGAAAAATTGTATTTTGGTTACTTTTTATTAAATAATTAAAATTATTATAAATATGTATATACATATGACCAATAGCGCACACAGGAATTTTTCAAGGGGGGGAGGGTCCGGGGTTGAAAGTTCACCATTCTTGTATCATGCTTCTTTTGATTTTGTCGATTTTCAGGAACAAAACACAAATTATTGAATAAATAATTAGCATTAATTAATAAAATTAATCATTAATAACAAATACTTCATTAAATTTTAAGTACTTAAAATTATAATTAATCGGAAAAAAAATCAAGGGCTTTGCCCCCCTCCCCCCCTGTGTGCGCCACTGCATATGACACAATCACAATATTGACAAAATAGAAAAAGATTTTATTTACAATTTTCTATTTTCCTTTCTATATATGGTGTTGGACTATTTTTTATGGTTACTATATTTAATGTAATTATTACAATTTAATTACTACAATTTAATTTTTCTAATAAAATAGGATAGTAAAAAAGAAATCACATTCTCCGAAATTAGGCCATCCCAGGAGGTATTCGAACCCACGACCTTTGAAGCGCAATATTCACTGCGCTACAGGGACACAACGAACGATTTTCCTTTCTATATATGCTGTTGGACTGTTATTTTTGTTTGTTACTATTTATTTATTTTTTTAATTAAATTAATGAATTAATATTTGAAAAAACTGTATTAACATCAAGTGTCATCTACTACAAGTTTATAAAAATGTATTTGAACTTAAATGGATGAATAGAAAGTATTTTATTAACGATTGAAATTATGAACACGATATATATATATATACTATATATAGGGAAAGAGTGAACTAATAGTAGAGAGAGAGAGAAATTAAAGAAACAGAAATAATTAAATATTCCTTGTATGGCCCGGTATTATTTGATCCACTGACCCGTACCAGCAGCGGCGCAAGGGTTGGGGGCCACTGATCTAAAGGATTTCCACAACATTTCCCCATTTCTTTTGCTTAAGTAGCTGTAATTTGTTTCATTATTAGTTTAAGTAAATGAGAAATCAGATGGTTGTAAACAAGCATGCTTGCATAGTTACAAAATGCAAAATTCCTGTGTTTTTTAGAATCAGAAACCAAACTTCCTGCATCCGCTATGAGACAGTGGCACAAGTCCCCTTAATAAATGGAGTATTTATAAACACTTTAGAAAAATGATGGAAATAAATGAAACTTTTCAAATATCAAAAGCGGGATATTGAAATTAAGTACCTATTTTTAATTTTGGAATCAACTAGGATATTCTATTCTATCAAATTTTGAATGAAAACTATACCAATACCTGAATAATTTTTTGATTCATTTTCTTTTGAAAATATTTTTTTAAACAAACTTTATAAAATTAAACTTTTTAAATATTTGAGAAAAAACTCAAATGACTTTTTTGAAGATTTAGTTCTTTTAATTCAATAGAGAGAGGAAAACATTCAACAAAAGACTTCAAAACTGCATTTTGCTAAACCACTTAAAAATCAGTTTAAATTTCTTTAAAGTATAATATTTGAACCTTTTTTTTATATTTTTTTTTAATTTTAAGCCTGCCTTTAAAAATATACTTTCACCTGCAAGACAGCATGAGGAAAAATACACTTAGAATTTTGTAAAAAAAAAAAACATTCTTCAGAAAATTCCTGAAATATTCATGTCATCAATAAGTCTATTTTTCTTGTTCCAGGATGAGAAAATCAACCTGATTAATTATTAATAAAAAACGAAACAATCGTATTTTCCTGATTAATAATCTGCTAGTTCACCTCTAGCCCTTTTTAATTTTATCGAAACTTAACAAAAGCAGATAAAACTTTTAATATAATTTGATGTAATCAAAATTAACATGTAAGTAATGTGTAAGTTTTATGGTTAGATAAAAAATAATTTGTAAATAAAAAATAACTTAATTGTGTGTTCACTTACTTTTAGTTGATCAAACCTTATTCACCTCTATAATAAGTAAACAATTATTCGTGTTTGGATTAATCGACATTAATTGTTTCTTTCTTTGTTTCTATGGGAACGAAAGTCGAATAATTGATTGTATAAACTTTATTTTCTTAACTCTGTTTTAAAATGACGTCATTAAAGACGTTGGTGTCAAGCCGCCAAAAAGGAAGATATTATTCATAAACTTCGTGTTAATAAATTTTTCCATTTTTTTCCTATGGTTGAGGGGTTCTTGACGTCATATTTAAATTATTGCTCTTTATTGCTGTCTTCTTTGCAAGTTATAGAGTGAATAAAATTATGAGTCTCTTAAAAATTGTAAAAAATACATGGAGATTTCAGATGCTCTCAGCGCAATATTATTTACTTTAAATAATTTGTGATATAAAAAAACAGAAAAGTTTTAAAGCTTAAACCTTTCATTTTGTACCTCGAAAATAAGTTCGTTTGTGGAGAAGCAACCGGAATTATATAGAAAAAAGCTAGTATTTTAGAGATTTTGAATGTTGAAAAATAAAAAGACTTGGGTATGTAAGAAAAATAAGGGACTATCATATAATTTGTTATGATTTATTTTCTTAAAATGGAACTACATTGAGCACATTTCAACTGTCATTTTTTAGAGAAATTAAACGTTATTTTATCAACAACATTCAATATTGTCAAATTATGTTGTTGCAAAAGTGATGTTTTTTCTTTATATGTATAAAACATCTGAAAAAAATGTCTATATTACGAATTTTAAGTTGGTTGACTTTGTCTTGATTATTGAAAATGGATCAAAATGTTATAAAATAGTATTCAAAGATAAATAAATTCTAAAAAACACCTTAAAGATTGAGATAATAAAAATTATTCTACTGGGAAAAATTTGGCGTTGATTTATTATGAAAAATCCTTTCCAAGAGATTTATTGCCCACCATGAAAAATGCTTACTTACATGCAAGAAAAAAGAAGGAAATAAAATTGATTAGTTTATCTAAAAAAAAGGGTATATTTTTGTTAGTAAAATTTTAAAGTGTTAAAACGCAAAAAATGCATATCATGTTTTAAAAATGAATTAATGATATAAAATCGTGGACGAATTTTCTAAAAAAACTAACAAATATGTGTCGAAATATCTTTGTGGAGGGAGAAAGATACAATGTTACTGCAATAATAAAATTTAAAAATTAAGAACAATACTTCTCAATTAATAACTTGTCATTAATGCTTGTGTACTGCAGTTTTTGGTGTTAAATCAAATTCCGACAATTCATAATTAGCCTTTGTCTTATGAAAAATAAGTATTTATGCATGATTTTTTTAAAAATTTAATTCTTATTGTTTTTTATTATTTTTTAAAAGTTAAAAGTTCTTTTAAAAGAACATTTTTATAGCTATAGGACAAATCAACAGTTGCCCTGATTTTAATTTTAATTTGGGTTTAATGGAACATTTAATTTAAAAAAAAACATTACAAAAACACGAGCTGTTTTCTCTTTCGCAAATTTTTTTTTAAGCTAAGGCAACTTCTCATAAAAATATTCATATATATCATTAAATGTGGAATCACTTTAGCAAACACGTTTCAAATATTATTCACAAATTCCTTCTTTTCAGTTACAAAATTCCATGTCATGATATTTTTTAAAACTATCTAAACTGAATTTAATGTATCAGTCAACAGTTTTTATTACTGTTACCACAATAATGTGAACGACGTTGATGAATAATTGTGCAATTCTCGTGCAATGTTCTCTATAATAATTTATAAATTTTGATGAAAGAAAATGAGAAAGAAAAAAATTTTGCAGCAAATTTGATTTCTCTCAATGATTTGCTATGTGTTAGAGCAAAAATAATATAAGAAAATAGAGTAAAGAATTTATTATTATTATTTATACAATTCGCAATAATTTTAAAACTGTTTATTGTATTTTTCAAAGATAAAAACGTTCGGAGCCGTGATTTTGAAACAAATATAAATGAATAACCTGTTTGGTATATTTAATGTCATTTGAATTAGAATATTCATATAAAACGGTTTTAAGAATAGTATTACAAGAGAAAAATTATTTAAAAGCAATTTTTTCGGGCAAAAAAAATAAAGAAAAAAATGACATAGTTTCTAAACAATCTTCTATGAAAAATGATTCCATACAATTTTTTTTACCTATATCTAGCTAAGAATTCTGTACAGAAAGTGAACTAAGGATTAAGAACTATATAATTTAGGAATGGATTTATTCATATATATTTTAATATGTCATAGCAGATAAGTTTTAAGAAATATAACACCGGTTATTATTTCAATTAATCTAATTCTGAAAATAATGTGAATTTTACAAAAACTCTAGTTTAGGTTCTGTATAGATCAGTAGATCACAAGGAATTTTTCAAAGGGGACGGGGTTTGAAGATTGAAAGTCTACCATTCTCATATCCTACCCCGGAAAAATAAATGGCACATTTTCGTTTTGCTGGCAAAGGCGATGAAGTCGCCAAAAATGATACAACCAACGCCAAATGGAATATTGCCGCTGGTAAACTTTAAGCACCACATTGTCAAAACAAGTCGAGGTCTTTTCTTATCAGTAACGTCTTTTTCATAATGCATCAAGAATGGATGAAAAACCATTGAAAACGAACATTTATAACATTTTTCTATGTGTATATTGTATTTTGTCGCCAATAAAGAGTGCTCGGCGAGATTTGCATTAATTAGCATTAATTAATAAAATAAATTATTTGTAACAAACAATTAAATATTATGAACTATACACATAGGATTGTAATCAATCGAGAAAAAAGTCAAGGGCTGTGGAAAGAGTCCGAACCCGTGGAACCCCCTCTCCTCCCATGCGCGCCACTGATCCTAGCTATATATAGGTAAAATGTTATTATTATAGAAGCATTTTTCATTAAAAGAGAATATTTTTTAAAAAAGCATTTTTTTATTGTTTGTGAAAAAATTGCATTAAATAATATTTTCTCGTAAAAACAGTCTTAAGTATCGACTACGTTTGGAAACGTGATTTTGCAAAAGCGTATAAATGGATAATATTTATGATATTTAGTGTCACTTAGATTAGGAAATGTACATAAAATTGTTTTAAGAATAGTAATACAATAAAAAATTATTTAAGTAAAATATTTTGACAAAAAATGAACTTAGAGTGACCAATTTTCAAAATGTTCTCCTTTTGTGAAAAATGCTTCTATTATAATAATATTTTTCCTGTATATAGCTCAGACCTCTGTATAGAGGCTCAACTAGAATTTTTGAAATATATATCTTAGAAGTGGGTTTATCCATGTTTTACGACAACAGAAGGAGGAAATTTTAAGAAAAAAACGCCAATAATTATTTCAAATGGTTGTAACTCTGAAAATAATGTGAATTTTTTCAAAATCATAGTTGAGCTTCTGTACAGAGGTCTGGGCTATATACAGGCAAAATATTATTATAATAGAAGCATTTTTCACAAAAGGAGAACATTTGGAAAAAAAGGTTATTCTAAGTTAATTTTTTGCCCAAATATTGTATTTAAATATTTTTTTTGTCAAAATGTCCTTAAAACAATTTTATACATATATTCTAATCTAAGTGGCACTAAATATCATAATAATTATCCATTTATGCGCTTTTTTAAAATCAAGGGACCAAACGTAGACGGATACTTTAAAGAAATATGTTATATATATATTCTAAATTAATTGACACTAAATATTAAAAAAAAAAATTATTCATCCGTACGATTTTCAAAATAGCTGTTCCGAACAGTCACCTTAGCAGAGTAAAAATAAATCAATAAATAAAATAGACAAATTGAAAAAAAAAAAAAACGATTTGGCAACAGCAGAAAAAAAAAGATTAAATTTTTTTCAGAATTAGATCGCTTTTAAAATGCGAATTTAAATAATACCTGAACAAGTGATCTAAAAAATTCTTAATTGTTTTTGCAGACTTTATCCTCTGGTACAGCGGTCGCCAAAGTTTTTATCCTCACGGACCAGTAAATTCATAATTTAAATCCCGCGGACCACACTAATAGAATTTTTTAAGTGCTGACTATATTTATAAAAAAAAGGGTTCCAAGAACATATAATATGAATCTAAACTAATTTTATTCTAATAATTATCGAATAAAAGAAACTATGCACATGGTTAAGATTCAAGATCATACGTGTCTTAAAAAAACACCAATATACAAAAGAAAATACACAACTTCCTTAATAACCCAACTATTGTATTGAATATACTTTATATTGATCTCAACGCGTCCGTATAAGCCCACCTTTAAATTCTTCTACTGATATACATATACGACATACAGGAAAGTGAAACGAGACGAGACAAAACGTGTAGCTAAAACAAAGCAGCTTCAGCAGTACGACTTATTTACCTTGACGTTATTTTATGAAATGACATTATTCTATAAAGTAGCATTTTTATAACTTTTCACGTATTGTTTCATGAATTGTGAATTATGTTTCAATGCATCTTAAAACATAACGTGGTAAGTATATTCTACCTTTTTCTAGGGACCAGCGAAATTTTCTTGTGAACCACTAATGGTCCGCTGATCACCACTTTGGCAACCTCTGCTCTAGTATAACCCTTTAAGACCCAAACCTCACAATCGTGCGGGTTAGATATCCTTACATGTTTTTGCTTCTGGAATAGTCGTATGTAAGAAAATCGCGAATCTAACGATTGAGCTGGTTTGCAGAAAGTGTAGAGTTACTTTTTATCAATAGACGATGGTTGTGGTCCCTGTTTTACTTTCAGCTGGCGAATCTAGCTTTATTTTCAAATACAACGAAAACACGACTTCTTTTTATCTGTCGTAAAAAGGCAATTATCAATATATTTCAAATTGCTCGGATATAAATTTTTGTATTAATGTTTAAATAATTGTAAAATAGAAAAAAAATATTAATTATACTCTATTAATGTTGCTTCTAGTACTCGAGATTTCGTTGGCGTTTCGTTTCGTTGGGTTGGGCGTTACTTGTCACTGCAGCTATAAAGGTAAGTACGTACCATGCGAATTTTCTTTTTTGTTTCAAAAATTTTGATAAAAGCCTACATA